>VYZP01002449.1:0-12847 GCA_013400635.1 Hypocryptadius cinnamomeus | reverse complement strand
TGGTGTTTTTTTTTTTTTTTTTTTTCCCCTACACATAGTCAAAATTTCCTGTGTTCCAACTTACGCTTCTTGTGCTATGTCCCTGTGAGGGCCACAGTGTCCCGCAAGAGGCAGAACAGGTTACCAGTCTGGATACCTGTGTATGTTACAGGGTGTTTGTTATTACTGTAGCCTTGAATGCAGACACACAATTTGAATGTGTATTACCTGTGGAATAACAATTTCTACCTCAACTTCTAGCATTATCCTCTAAAATGAAACTTTTGACAGAGAGTCACATCTTATGTAATAACTTGAACTTAGGAAATACAGATTGATTTGAATATTAGTAAAGTCTTGCTCCTTGGATTTGTATTCAGTGTTCACTTACTTACTTGAAAGCTTTTGAGGAGAATTGGCAAGCAAGTTGAACAGACAGATGAATGGGGAAATAGCACTATTACTACTGTTTTATTTTTTGTAAAATCAAACTGAAATGCTATTTTTTCTTTCAAAAATATATGTCTTTAAATCAATTTCCTAATAAGAAGAATCTTAATGAATTCACATTTTTAAAAAATTTATTTTAAAGTGCAAAAATGGTATTCAATTTTGCAGTTTTTAAGGACATGTCGATACTGGAAAATATTATTCTGTGGTATGTTATCAGTGCCTGAATGTGTTGTGTCTACTGCCAAACTGTTGGAAAAGCTCCCTGCAAATTTTTGTCCTGAGACAATTACTGGTCTCCCCAAGTGTATCTGGGCATTATTTGGAGTCTAGCAGAGATCATGGTTCATTCTCAGGAGGCAGTTTTGGAAAGTAAAGAGGATTTGAACAGATACATACATTCTATTCCATATTGTTAGCCTTAATGGGAAAGAATGTTCATTTGCCTGTTAAATTCTACTTGTACATGCTTTGACATCTTTTACCAGGTGGAAGTAAAGCAATTCAATTAATGTAATTTATTACATATTTCTTTATATTATTTATTTTGGGTAGATCTATTTTCGGGAGTCTCACAATTCCCAGTACAGAAGGAAGATTCAATTTCTGCTCTTAACAATTTATCTTCCTTCCTTGTTGACTGCAGGTTATTACATGGTGGTGGTGTTTAATTTACTCTTCTCACTTTTCCATAACTAAGAGTAGAATTTTCTTCTCAAAGCTCTTAAATCCTTCTCAGCAGCTAACAGTTACTGATTCATTATCTTTGCTAGAATAGGAATAAGAAATAGAATTATGTTTGTGGAGAGTGGTGAACAGTTGTGAATCCAAAATAATCATTTGACATCACAACCAATTTTGCATTCATTCATGCATTGAGCAGATGTATTGTGCATCTAAATTCCTAGTCTTTGTTGATTTGAGGACCTGGAAGTCATATCATTGCTACAGCATTTAGGGCCATCAATGGTTTTGGATCTAAATTCCAGAAATTTCAGTAGGTTATAATTATAACTACCTTTAAATATTTTTCTTCTGATTTGTAGAGACTAACTTGTACGCTATGTTAGGTGTCTAGATTCCCATTACTATTTCAAACCAGTGTCTAGAATAATTGACTAGCTGACCAAGGAACCACCTAAAATCAGAAGGAAGACAATGAACTGCCCAGAGTACATGAATAGGTAGTACCCAATTCCTGAAGATAAAGTGATGTCTCTAAACTATTTCTAATGGTACGAGCAGATTCAAAAGAGTAAAAATAGAGGATAACAATGTCTGCTTCTTATACATGATTAGAACTGCATTAGAACCAACACATATCAAATGATGTCAAATCCCAGTGAGAAGAATTACTTCCCAAGAACTGTTGAAGACTGAATCTATTACTGTATTTTTAGGAATATGTGTCTTGCCAGTCTTGAACTAAGAGAACCAGCTGGGTTATGTCCCATAGGAGATTTAAGCATAGCTGTGTGACACAGATGTGTAACAGAGTGCAGCTAACAGGTGCAACCAGGAGATGCAGCAGTCTGTGTCAATTTGAGCAGAAAGGAGCACAGAAAGGGACCAGAAACTATGGAGGATGGTGTACGCACTCAGCAGTGGTGCTGACCTCTCATAGGGCAGAACCACTAAAGCATCGTCCTCTGTCCTTAACTTAACCTGAATTCCCAAGTGTGGATGGAGCTTTGGAGGTTCATGGGTGCAGAGGTGCTTCACTGAAGTATCCTGGTTTCAGCTGGGATAGATCTAATTTTCTTCCTAGTGGCTGGTACAGTGATGTGCTTCAGATATAGTGTGAGAATAGTGTTGATGACACACCAAAGTTTCAGTTGTTGCTAAGCAATGTTTACACTAAGTCAAGGACTTCTCCGGTGCTCACCCCACCCAATCCCACCAGCGACTAGGCTGGGGGACACAGTAAATTGACGGAGAACACAGTCAAGGCAGGTGAGCCCAGCTAACCAGAGGGATATTCCATACCATATGGTGTCATGCACAGCACGTAAACTATGGAGAAAATAAGCTGTGGACCACTGCTCAGAAACTGACTGGGCATTGGTTGACAGGTGACAAACAAGTGCATCACTTGTTTGTGTATTCTAATTATTATTTTAATTATTCGTATTGCTGTTATTGATTTTTAATTTCCTTCCTTCCTTCCTTCCTTCCTTCCTTCCTTCCTTCCTTCCTTGCTTCCTTCCTTCCTTGCTTCCTTCCCTGTCCTATTAGTGTTTTTATCTCGACCCATGATTTTTACTTTTTCTCCAAATTCCCTCCCCATCCTGCTGTGGGGCTGGGTGAGTGAGCAGCTGTGTGGTGTTTAGTTGCCTGCCTGGCATGACGTGATGCTGGGGCTGGAGAAGATGATGTTCTTAGCTGCAGGAAGTGTGCACTAACTGAGGATCTGTGTCCCCAAGTAAAAGAGCTGCAGGAGGGCTACAGACTGCATTGCATCAGAGACAAGGAAAGGAGTTTGATGAGATCTTGTCCAAAACATTGTAGCTGCAAGAGCCTGAACTCCAGTTGTGTGAAGAGAAGGGCAGGCAGAGCCAGAGCTGGGAGCTTTGCCTAGAGCAGACACTGAGCTTGCACAGCCTGAGCCCCAGCAGCACAGGAGACAATCATTACACTCAAACAGGAGAAATTACATTTAAACATAAGAAAAAACCCTCTCACTGTAGTCAAACACTAGGACAGGACCCTTGGAAAGTTTGTGGAGTCTCTGTACCTGGAGATATTTGAAATTGCAGCTGAACATGATTCTGAGGAACCTGCTCTAGCTGAGCTTGCTTTGAGCAGGGGTTCATTGTAGATGATCTTCTGTGGACCCTTCCACCCCCAGCAATTCTGTTTTTCATTGTCATAGCGGAAGGTTGTGAAGACAAATCAAAAGAGGATAAATAGTGAGGAGCAATAAATTATGAGCTTCTGGTACCCAGACTTTTTCATTAAGAGCTAGTTGAGGTACATATGACCTGTGTATTGCTGTGCAGACATATGCATATGTGGAAAACATCTAGTTTCTTGATCCAGATGGAACATAAGGAAAGTCTAGTCAGGGCATCCATGACCAGATGTGGGATTCAAGAAACACAATTGAATACTGAGAAAGAAAGCAGTTAGGGCATTTTGACACTTCCTGATTTAGGTGAAAATCAGGCCTTTTTGTATGTATTGGTTTTTCTTTCTTTTTTTTTTTTTAATTTCAATTCTTTAATTTTCTGTATATCTGTACTTCTGTTGCTCAGGATATTCATAATTTACCACCTTCAGGCTTAACCATGCACAAGCAAGAGAGGAGTGAAAAAGTTCACATCCACCTCCAAAAGAAAAAACAAAAAGAGATTTTTGTCTGTCTTTCTGTACATTCCTACCTTTGAGGCCATATCATTGCTGATGCTCTGTGCCAGCAGCCCTGCATTCTTAATTTGAATATGTATGTAAAATGGATGACCCTCACCTTCCCACAGTTGTGCAACTATTATAACTTCAAATTATGTTTTACAGCTGGGGCACGGCTGAAATACTGCATGTGGTTACTTATTTCTTTATATGTGATATCCTTCAGTTCCAATACATGTCTGCTGTTCCTCAGTAGGGCAAATATTGACGTACAGTATTTTGCTCCCCTTTAGCTCTCACACTTCCCTTTTAACCAGATGTACCAAACTCTTTCCTAACCTAGTCTGTCTCTACTACTATGTATGTTGACACCAATGGACTTGTGAGTAAGTGGGCCTGTTAGCAGTGGATATTTTTCTCCTCCATTGTCATTGAAATAATGACATCTCTTTCTTTATATGGTTTTGTGTCCTACAACTCAATAATACAGTGCAGACCTCACTGTCTGACTGCAAGACACCAGTCTGTAATTCGCCTAATAAGCCTAAACAAAGGAAATCCCTAGATTTAAGGACAAGAATGTGTCCTGCATTGTTTGTATTCTGCAGACTAGAGAGCAAAATTACTCTCCTCTTTAAAGTCAGAATCATTACCCATACCTGTATGGTCAGATTCTTTTAAAATGTAGCAAACAACATTAGACATAATTATTTTATGGCAGCAAGATTTTATTTGCTATTTTAGATGCTTTCCTTGGTTTTTTTTGTTTTAAGAGAAGAGGAATATAAATGTTCTAGAAGAATACATGCTGAGGATAGCTTTCAGCTGCTGCACTCTTAAACTTAAGCCAAGTGCCTTGGAAGTGCAGGTATGTTTACATCTGGGTTTTATTTCTGGCCCACCTCTAATAAAGATGCAACAACGATAAAGCAAAACACAACACAACATGATAATATATGGCACATAATAAAGAACTGCCATAAGTACACAGGGGGCTCAATTTTGCTTTCACTCTATCTCTGCAAAACTCCACTGTTCATGACTAAACCTTTACAATTGTCAGAGTTCCTTGTGGTTCAAAAAGAGACATTTTCCAGAATAATGAGGTCACTGGTTCCCATTTGCCATTCCACAATATTCTGTTTATTCCTAGAATCCCTGTTCTTTCAGCAATAGCTGATGCTCTCTGTAGCTGTTACTCCTGTGGGAATTGAGACTTTAAACATTCATTAAAAAGTGAATTGCTATTGTTGACAAAATACAGATGGCCAAGCATGAACTGCTGACACCTATGAGCACACTTTCAGTGCAGTGCGTGGCGACATGGCCATGTGAGTGCTCTGGTTGCTTTTACCAAACCAATGTGTGTCCTTTGTTACCAGACTGGCCTGGTGTGTGCTTATATTCCTTTTCCTAAATATGGCACAAGCTGTTAAAGTAATTTCTTTAAAAAATGAACTGAACTTATTTCTGCTTTTGAGAGTGAGAAAGGATATGCTCTTTCACAGCAAAACTATTAGTGGACAATATTCGTACAAGGCTCGGCTCACAAGATAATTACCCTGAGTCAAAGCTCTGCTTCAGGCTGCTGCAAACATAGCACTCGATGACTCCCAGAGGCTCTGTCTAAGCAGTGGGGTGTGCTCCATAACCAAGTCCTTGATCATCCGGGGGGGACCTGCCTGGCCCGGAAACTGGAGTGTGGGGGCGAAGGCTGCAAGGGAGTGAGCAAGAAGCCAGGGTGCAGCTGGGGACACACAGACACACAGACACACACACACACATGGCTGTAGGGGCTGGGAGGCACACCCGGCTTCCACGGGTTAGACTCAGCCATTGCTTTAAATCAGCCATGTATTTAAATGGTTTATTAAGCTGCAGCCAACAGACTTAGTCTCTGAAGACTGCAGTTAGATGCTACACCTGGGTGTAGCATGCAGCATTACACTTGCATAATGACATGTACTGCACTCCAGGTTAACATGTGGAAAAAGCTGAGGGAAGGCTCAGGCATTTAACATTTTCAGCTTTGGAAATACTGTGTGGTAATCTTAGACTGAGACAATAAAATGAAACTGGTTGGAGTTTTTGCATCTTTTTCAACACTTCTAGAGATAGAAATTTTGGGAGGAGAGGTAGAAATTGAAAAGCTACATTGAGCTTTAGGTTATATGGGGCTTAAGTTTATTTATTTTTTATATCTTCTTCTATCTTCTCCTCATCACTACTATAACTCACTATTTTTCTCCTCACCCTTATATATATAACATTTTTTTCACTGTTTTGCTACTGATATATTGAAACTCTTTTTTTTGCCCCTCCTCTTTACTCCTTTATTTGCAGTTTTGTGGTCCTCTTTTCTCTCTCATAGTCCTTTTTCTTTTTTTTTTTTTTTTCCAGCTTTTGGTTCTTTTTGAGGTGTGGAAAATTGCAGCTTGCCATTGTTTTTCTCCGAATGGTATTTCCCATCTATTGTGTGTGCGTGCATATGTGTATTTGTGTGTGCATAAGAGAGAGGACAGGAGATACTGTAAGGCTGCCAACAAAAATCAAAATTGGAGGAGACAGGAGAGCAGAGGGAGTAAGAGACTGTCTTATTGAACTTGGAGAGGAATGAGGCCCACCTGGGGCTGAACCAGCCATTGGGAAGATTAAGGAAATAAAATAATTATGGAAAGTTAGTGCTGGAATTGTGAATGGGCCTGAGAGACCTGGCTGAGGCTCAGGAAATGGGAGTGGTGGCTGCCTGAGCTGAATCAAATGCTCAGTCACTCAAAAATGGAACAAATAAGGATAGAGTAGACACACTGAGGAATTGTAACTTTTGTACTTTGACTTGATTTTTTTAGCCTTATGGATTGAAAGAGGACAACTCTTTCTTTTCTAAAGAATGGAATATGAAAAATATAAGCCCAGGTCTATTTGGTGAACATTTAGAGTACTATGACCAAATACCCAGAAATAAGAACACAGTCTGTAAAGAATAGCTCCTCCAACCCTTGACCTTTCAAATCAGAGCAAAACTCTCGGCACCAATGCCGCGAAGCACAAATGGGGTCAGCACAGTTAAAACAGACATAGCTGTGAGCTTAAGGTTCCTGCTTCTCCCTGTTTTTTCATAAAGAAGACTTAAGATAATCCCTTTCTAACTGAGTGGGTATTGTCTGCTTCGGAAATGCATTATCCCAAAGTTAATGCTAAAATGTAAAGAACAGGACAGTAGCTTGAAAATTCATTTTTTGCCTAATCATCCAAATGACTCTAGTGTACACCACAATGAGAATTTAATGCTTCATCTTTTACTCTGTGGTTTTTGGGTTCCTATTCTTTTGAACATTAAAAAGTTCATAGAAAAAAATGCACTTTCATAAATAGAACCATCTTCCAGCATGTCCATTTCATTAAAAAAATAAACCCAAATTCTTTAAAAATTATCTAGTTTAGCTTCCCAATACACTTCTCATAATATCAAATAGATTTATTTGGTAGGATGTGTATTATTAAGTCATATATGAAGTGTGGCTAGAAATTTAGAACCAGTTCCTCAGCTAGGATAAATGGTCACAGTCATCCATAAGCAGAACATCAAGTTCTGCTTATGAGCTATAGAAGTAGACTGTTTGAAAGGTGCAAAAACTTGGTGGACAAGATGAAAACAAGATGATCAGCACATGGTTCATTATCTTTTGTCTGGATTGATATATCCATTTAAATATATAAACATACTACTTGTGCCTTGTTTCTCATATTTCTTTGTAAATATTCCTTAGTAGCTTATTTATTGTTGACCTAATGACTGGAGTTACAGTTGCATATGAAACTCTTTTAGTATTATGGCATATAAAAAGTTTGTAAATACAGGGATATTTTAAGACTGTTCTTGTATAACAATATGGTAGGCAGTGTGAAACTTTCTTATGAAAGAGAAGCAAGTTTAATGTAGTGATAAATAAAATAGAGAATTCTTGTATTCTAAATCTCGATGAATACCATCAACACTTTATGACTGAGGGATTTGAGATTTTGTTGGAGGAGGAATAGGACAGCTGTGATCAGAGTAAGATTTTTTTATAATTGCAAAGAAAGATAAAGAAGTCGTAAAAAGAAAAACATCTCTTTTAATTGCTGTGTGCTACTTCTTTTCTAGTCATAACTTGCACCACTGATACAGTAAACAAAACTGACGTGAGAACATGTCATTATGAGATGTCACAACTCACGCTACCAGTTTTTGTAGGTCATACAGTCCTTACCAGACCACTGCAGAAAGCATACAATTTTGAAATGCTTGGAGGGGCCCACCAGATATTAACTTAAGAATTATTAGTTGTGGGTAGAAATAGGCTGAAGGCATTTCCTGCTGTGAACAACACTTGGAAGTTCTCCTTTTGCAGTACTGTAGAAAACAATGGCAGAATTTATGCAGCATTCATAGACAGCATATATCCCCAGACACTTCAGAAATGCTATCAAATTAAAACTGCTCTTCAGTAAGTCTTCATATTTTGTTTTTGTTGGCTGTATAACAATAATTTGAGTGTGAATGTAAAATGAATCTTATTTACTTGATTGTTGAAGTGTGGATATTATAAGATACTGAAGTGAATTTTTTAATATTTATTTTCTGTTCTGGTGGAGATGATAAAGACTTTCTAAATTATTGCTGATGAAAATGCAATCAGGAGCTGTGGAATTGGCCTACCCTGAAATCATAGTCAAACTTCCAGGTCTCTTTGACCTGACTCATGACTGGTTGCTATTAAACCTGTGTGTCCTCTTTTTCTGATGGATTCAGTTCTGTAAATCTACTATGCCCAGGAGGTGCAATACAAAATCCCAGGTTATATATTTGGAGCTATCTCTCCAGCCCTGTATGTTTGTTGATGGCTCCATACTACTCAATGTGAGTCCAGATCATACTTTTACTTACTGTGATATCTTTGACTTTGATGAATATTGGCCTGCAGGCTCTGAAGGGAGTTTGAATCTGTGCTGTCCTAACCACCTTTACACTGGGAGACACCTAGAGATGGACAGATACAAAGATGTTCCCCAAATCTATGCAAGCCCAGACAACAGCATGTGGGCATCACCTGGGTGCTTACTTTCCATTTCTCTCTGTCACTGGAGGCAGGAATTGGCTTATAGCAGTAGGAGGTGAGCAAAGGTTTTAGTGGAGAACCATAACAACCAGCTGCTACAAATGAGCTGACATAAAGGTTAGTATGTTGACTGTTCAAGGCAGAGCAGATTAATTGCTTATGGATCGATGCAGGAAGATGATGTGAATCCTGCTCCCTTTTCTTGTTTGCCTTTGGGAAAAGGCTGCTCTGAGGCCCCTCTGACTTAGGGCCATGCTAGTGAGACAGGCTTACCATTCTGAGTTATTATTCACATTTTCCTTTAAGTCCACAGATGTGGTTGCTTAAAAGATTTTGAATGTTTGAATCTGAATGTATTTAAGACTGAATATTGTGCTCCATTCTAGAGGAAAGGTGCTGAGAAGTACTGTTGTCTGACAGATTACGCTATCCCTGCATTTAAAATAAGTGGTGTAGGCTTCTAAATGACTCCCCCTATCAGTATAAGGCGTGGGGTGGACTGGGCTCAAGAGTAAATGGGTATTATATGGCTGGCTGGCTGCAGAAAAAGAGGGGTTGAAAAATTAGCAAAGATTGATTTAACTATGAAGAAATTTCTTGAAGAACCTGCAATGTTAGTCTTCTTTTTCTTTTTGTTTGAAGACTGAGAAAAGGAGGAATTTTCCTCTTGTGTGTCCAAACAGATTCTTGTACATGAGATAAGAAATTCTACATAAGAGCTTTTATTTACATCTAGGTAACAGTAAAACTTCACCTGGTTTATGTTAATCAAAATTGTGTACTAGATTTGGTAGAATCCTCATCTAACCCCAGAAGAGTACAAAACTCTTCTAAACACAGACTCGTTTTTTCACTAAGCCTAAGAAATATGTGAATACATTATTAATCTTAAAATATTCTCTATGTACAAGGAATAAAATGCTTATCACTTAATTGAAGTTGGGTATATTACTGGGTTTTGGTACCATCTAATTTATTTGCAGTCAAACCCCCTTTTATTGGTTAGTATCAATTTGCATAACACTAAGCCGAGGAAGAAAGTAATTGGTGATATTAGTACTACTTCTAAGGAATCATTAGAATTTACTTGACTTTCGGGATTAGCATGGATTTAGATTTGGTTGCTCCTAAAGTTGGAAATAAAAGAACATTTCATTTTCAAAGTACAGGAAGAAAAAATATTCTCTAAACTCTGTTATAACAGTGGGAAAAAAAATTCTCATGATTAAGAAACAAAAATTGACACTTTGTGTAGAACATGCATTGATTTTGACCAAATGGGGCAAAGCTTCTTAGATAGATAAAAGTATTGTTATATTTGCAGGGGAGAAGGGGAAGAGGAATGATTGACTGACAATAGGCAAATTTACCTTCTCTCCTTGTTTGTAAGTAAGACCTAATAACACTTTAAGTTATTGAGCAGCTAGAGAATATTTTACTGGAAGCCATTCTAAGCAGTGAAGGCTGGAATAGGCTCCATGAGATCCTTATCTGTCCCAAATCACAAAATGTGATCAAGCCCACTCAGTAAAATGTTTGGATGTTTTAGAGTTTGCCCAAGTAGGAACCCTATTAGGCAAGCCAATTATTTCTACCGGCTTGGGAATTTTTCTATCAGGACTTTACAGAGCCTCAAGTAGGACCTATTGTACTATGAAAGTGTAAGAGGGAATGAAGTTTGATGTGCTGGATATTTTATTTAAGGAGTTAATGAACTGACATATGTTTATACTTACTACTGATAATCTTCCTTTGGAAAATCCATCAAACTCCTCAGCTGTATAAAACTGGCATCCTATATGACCTAAATTGGATTTGAAAATGATATTTGGATAAAAATCAAAAAATACATCCTACTGGTTATATATGATTGCTTTATTATGCTTGATAAGAATGAAAAGCCAAAGGATTTGACAGTCCCAGAGCCTGGCATGTAAAATGAAATTCCTGAATGTAAATTAGACAGATTAAACTATCCTTTAAAAGACTCATGATGGAGAGAAGGATATATTTAAAATCCAATAAACTTCAGACCTCCTTAAAATGGCTTAAAATGAGGTCCCAAATGCTTGCTAAGGAGAAACTCCACTGGTTTTGATTTAATAAAAAAATCGTGGATTCTGATTTAAAAAAAAATGGCATCACTGTATTCACCTTGCAGAAATAAATATGAAACCATATGGAGAAGCATATTTCCACAAATGTGTTCCAATTTAAGATGAATTAACTGTATGTTCTACTTTGTAATCAAACAACAGCAAATGTCTTGTATTTCTCTACAATTATTAAAGAAAATAATTTCAGCTTCCGTATGACTTCTCATAAGAAATGCACAAAAAATAATGTGCTTTTGATAGAAGTTCTAAATGGATATCTTAATATTTTTTTTGAAAGATATAGGTGTCATAAGTAAGGATGAGGTATTTTTATGTTACTAAGTTGCATATGTGATTGGCTGTGCTGGTAAAAGAGCACAAAAGAGTCTTTGTTATGCTCTCAGTAGAGCTATTTATACATTGTGACTTACTGTGTCCAAAGACTGCTTCCTGCTTCCGTTAAAAAGTAGTCCCTCCAAATAAAATAAAAGCCATAAGCCCTGGCATTACTCAAGCCTTGTCTATTGAAACAACAACAAAAAAAATCACACATGATTTTGCGTTGCCTATATGGAGTTCTCTTGAGTTTACTTAAATACACTTCCAGATGAAGCATACTGTGAAAGCAATGCCTTCCATACCTAAGGAAGCAGAGAGACAATTTATTTGGTTTAAAAATAATGATGGTCCAAAAAATCAGGTGCATCTACAGGGTATAATTGAAGCTGGGGAGGAGTGCAGCAGTTCTGGTCTTTGTATAGACCATAANNNNTTCTGGTCTTTGTATAGACCATAAGCTCCGTAGTCAGCAACTACTTTTTTTGTGTTGTGCTTGAAGACCCTGGCAGGAGACTTGATACATGCTTTGGTCTTTGTGATCAAACAGTATGAAAATAACTATGTCTCTGCATCTTCCCTCCTGGTTCTCCATGCCCATGTCAACCACAGCTCTTTCGCCCATATCTGTATGTGCTAAGTAATGAGTTTCTCTTTGATTTCATAGTATTTTTAAAGCTAATGTGCCAGTTTTCTTGCAGCTTCTATGTAGATCTAGGGAAGGACCCCCAAAGCAAGCCATCAGAAAAAAAAAAACAGAAAAGAAAGAAACGGTCAGATAAGATTTCTCTTCTTCCCATTCTGAGAACACACATGACTTTTTGTAGACTTATAGTGTTGGGCAATAACCTTAGTCCAGAAAGATATAAGAAAAATCTCACCCCTTCATACAGACTAGAGTTTAGTATAGGCATAAACAAGAGTTCTTAAAACCATGAATATTACAAAGCTTCTTTCAAAATTTTCAGTACGGTGTAAAAATTTTTAATAAGATCCCAACCAGCTATTAACATTACTTTTTTAATTGGGAAGGAAGAAATTCCACTGTCCTACAGTTCCCAATCCTCTCCTCAATATTGGAATGTTTAGTATAAATAATGTGTATCTCTGTAGGTTACAAAATGTAGAATTTACTGCTTCAGCTATATTTCTGATTTTTTTTCTCCCCCAATACACTCAATATGGCCTTTGATTTTTCTGTCTGTGATCATTCTATAGTGTGCCAGGGAGAACTCATTCACCAGGAATTCATTCTCTGCCAGGAATAATCTAAGCAGGCGACAGGTGTGAATGGGAATGAAGTGAAAATTGGAACTATTTAACTGCATCTAAACCAACCCTTATGTACATAATACCTGTCTCTGTCCCTAGAGAACACTCAAATCTCTCATTTTAAATGTGTTAATAGCATTTATAGACTAATTTTGGTTTAATTAGTGCTATTTTTCTGTAAAACTAAAACAAAACAGTGTTAAGCAGAATCTCTGAAGACCCTTGATTCCTTTACACACACTTCTCAACCAAGGAAAATAGAAT
>VYZP01002447.1:10255-62698 GCA_013400635.1 Hypocryptadius cinnamomeus | reverse complement strand
CGTTTTAGTTTTTTCTCATCTCTACTGCACTTTTGGAGAAAAATTCTCAGTGCAGTTGGTCACAGCAGTTCAGTTGGGGACAGGGATGAGTATCAGGAGTGGAACAAAATACACAGAAGGGTCCCTTTTACATTTTCAGAGACACAGACTGTATTTTCCCCTTTCCCTTGGGCTCTGTCACTTCACTTTCAACTCCCACAAGCAGTGCTTGGAGAGCAAAGAAAGTGGGGGAGAGGTGTGAGAAAGATGAGCCATCTGCCTGGAGGAGAACAGGGATTCAGGCACTGGCAGATGAGCTCTGCAAACACTGCCATGGTGTCCTCACTCTGCCACGTGCTTCTGCATCCTCAGTTCCTGTCATGGGCACCCTCACACATGGGGGAGATGGAGGGGAGTCTGGAGCACAGACCAAGGAAAATTGATGAGATGCTAGGCTTCCAGAGACAGGCAGAGGTTCCCCACTCTGCTGCAGGAATGAAGGGTTGGTAATAAACTGTGGGGATAAATGGCAGCAGCTTCCCTCACTGCTTCTGTCTACTCCCTGAGGAGGTGTTGGACCATGGCAGTGAGGGCAGAGGGAGGGATTTAGTGAACAGCCACGGCCTCTGTGACAGCAGGCATCAAAAACACTCCCCAGTGCCAGCTGTCCTCAGACAGGACTGGTCTTGGTCCATGGTTCCCCTGGCTGTAAGATGTCATTTTGTTGCTCTGCCTCATACTTCCCAATGTGACAAATTCCTTTTTAAGCAAAAGGAAATTTTCCTTTCCTCCACCTCCTTCCCCCCATTATAAATATATGAAAAAAAAAAAAACCAACCAACAACAACAAAACAACCCACTCTTGACATAAATCCTTTTGGCTCAAGTTTTTTGATAAATACTAGTGTCTCTTTATCCTTCACATTTCACTCTTCTCCTCAAACAATGAGCAAGAGTTTCGGGCAAAGCTCAGCTCTTGAGTCTTCTCCATGAAGCACCTTGGGAGAAGTCAATGTGTAGAAGCTGGGCAGGGGAACTCTTCCTCTACTTGTGGAGAGTGGACAAGACATGGAGTGAGCATGTGCCCAGGACTGCAGCATGGTTTGTCTGTAGATATTCTGTTTTATTTCATTGCAGGCACCACTTCAGTCGTTGTTATAGTGGAAATGGTCCCATCCAGCTGCCAATACCAACATGTGAGCCTGAGATCATCACTGTTTGGGTCAGCAGAGCTCTAGTCATCAGACCTGACTGCATCATCAGATTGCATGCACAAAACCTGTGACAAAGACCAGCACCGAAGTCCAAACCCCAAACCTTTGCTTCCTCCTTGAGTGCTGCAGCCATGAGTCTGCTCCTTTCTGCTCTTCTTCTGCAGACTGAGATGCAACATTGAACTGAACTGTCCACCTCAACTGGCCCTTTCTCAGAGGACTGGATACCAAGGTGTGTGGAACTGCATCCAAGTGCTTCCCTCCACATGCCAGCACTGGCAGAAAAGCAGAGGGGAGTCAGAACACATAGGAATACAGAGAGGAAAGGAGCTCCTTGCTCCTGGCACTGGGGGCTTTACAGAGTTGCTCAGAGTCCAAGTGGATGCAGTCAGCAGTTTTGGATCCCCTACTGAGGTTCACACCAGGCTTGCAGACCTCAGCCTCACAGAATAAGGAAGCAGGGGGATAGTTTTGCTGGATCTCACCTGTATCTAAGTTCTGGGCAGTGAATGAAGGAAATGCCTAAATTCCTATCCAGCCAGTGGGGAGGAACAGCTGCTTTTCAAGGCTTCAGAGAGACAACTTTTACTGAAACTGTCAGAGAGGGTCTTGAAAAAAAAACCACCCTCTCAGATGGCTGGCTAGCAAATGCCCCCACCAGGCCACCGGCTACCTAAAATACAGTTGCAAGCCTGGTGCCTAAGCCAGGCACACCTGCTAATGTTCAACTTTCGTATTTTAACCTCAAGAGAAGCTCTTGTTATGGTGAAATATATGGGGCAGCAGAGCATGGCAGCAGAGCTAAAGCCCATAGATCACAGAGTTAAATATTCTACTGTGGGCTGAAAGTGAGAGCACACAGTTTCAGCCCATGTGATGGTTTGAATGGGGGAAGGCTTCAGGTGTTCAGNGAAAGTGAGAGCACACAGTTTCAGCCCATGTGTTGGTTGAAGTTATGAGCACGCAAGAAAAGGGGATTTATAATGAGAATGGCAATTCAACCTCAATTATAGTGCACGACTGTCTGCACACTATAAACTGAAGGTTTAATAATGAGGCAAGAAGGCTGAAGGAGAGAATTTCATTGTGTCTGTTTCACAGCCCAGAATTCTTACTAAATTCATCAGATTACTTGAGTTCTCCTGACAACTGTAGAAGTATAACTAATTTTAAAGGGGTTTATTGTATATTCAGACTGCAACAGAAGATACGGGCAGAGAAAACCCCACAGCAAAAGAGAACTCCAGATTGAGGACTATAATGTATATGAGATTTGAAAGAAGTAAGTGCTAAAAGATGTAGACAGCAGTTTTTCAGGGTCCTTAACCTTGATGAATAAATGAATAAAATCCCTTAAAAAATTGCAGTGTTTCTTTCAAGTGGTTTCCAGCATGTTAATGATCGAGAGAAGCTGAGAAAATTGCTGGGAAAGGAGATGACTTTCCTCAATATGCTTTTACCACAGAGACTATGAGACAGACATGAATTGTAAGCAAATAGTACGCAAAATATGACAGAGAGAGAAGAAAAGAGGCTCTTTATCTGCCCATAATGCATTTGCATACAGATGCGTTGACTGCAAGACTTTGTGATGCTGCCAAATCAAAGCTTTAATGGAGGCTTGGAGCCTTCCAGTTCTTCCATATTCAGGTACTTAGACAGGACTCCCCTGTATTGTGTTTACCTTACCACACCAAAAGAAAGAGAAAAGTACCTAATTTGAAAAGGGGCACAGAGTATACACAAAAGGCTTTTTCCACCACCACAAGCATCCCACTCACCATGTACAACACCCCTCCAGCTAATAATGAAGACAAAGTGGCCTGAATAGCCCACCCCTCTAATTTCTATCACCAAATTCCCCTAAGTATTGCAGAAAAATTTCAAGACACACCAGTAGAATGCACTACAGAAAAGGGGCATCTTCCCACCTTCTGCCACAGAGGAAGGGAACGTCTTGTTAGTGTCCTGGCGTAGCCTTGCCCAAGGGAACTGGAGGAAGGTGCAACTGAGGCAGGGAGCATCAGGCACTGACGGGCAACTGTCTGCTAAAAAATATCCCAGATTTAAAAAGCCTTAAAATGGCAAAGGATAAAGGGGTGCTGAAGGCTAAAAGGTACCACCTCTAGCAATGTTTTCACCCCTCAGTTTACTGTCTGACAGTGCTTGAAGACAATGCTCTTCTCTCTCCCTGTCTTTGAACTCTCCCCAGCACCAACATCACCCACACACCCCTCTTTTCTCCTGGCCCCACCAACCTCCAGGTAATAATGTAGCTGATTAGATCTTTCATCATTTTTATTGTTATCCACCCGCAGATTAATAAAACAGCGCTCCGGCTGTTTCTGGCTGACCACATTCCCTAATTTATCATAAAGGCTTAGCCTGAAACACTTCTGTCTGACATGTGGGGGGAGCTGCAGCCCCTCCCAGCCCAGCACAGCTGCGGGAGTGCCGTGGTCCGCAGCAATACCCGAATTCTCACCTCACAGAGCAGAAGTTAACGCGCCGCAGCCGAGCTGCTAAAGCAAAATTACCAGAGATTGGTACCAGAGTCACAGAGGTGGAAAAATGGGGAGTTAACTCCAGCTCACTGGAGCACACTGCTTCATATCTGTACTGTCTCTTAATATGAGGGAATATGCTCTTAAAGCACTCCAAATTTTCTGTTTAAAGACAGTAATTGCAAGGGTGACTTAACATGGCCTCAGGGACTATCCTGTATGAATTGGAAGACTTGATCCCTTAAAAGTCAACCTGGAGGAATCATGAAAGTGGCATCGGAGTTCCCACACATCCTCACCTTCTTCTTGTCCCCACCCCTCCCATCCTCTGCCATATCCCTTCCCTTCCCCCTTTGCCTTCCTCCTTTACAGGGTACTGATTTAAACTCAGAAGAAATGCCAAACTCAAATGTCTTGCAGTGCAAAGGAGGATTTTAACCCACAAACTCAAAGGCAATGTCCGCCAAAATCACACAGAGCTCTACTAAACTAATGGCCTCATTCATTTATTTGGAGCACATGACTGGCTAAATGAAGGTGAATTCTTCAGTGGCCAGTGTTATACTGGGAGCAGCTGGGACAGATTCACTGTTCTACAACCCAAAGTAACAGAAAAGTGAAGAACTTCTGTCAGGTAAACATTTCCCTAGGACTTTTCCTTTTTTAAACTGAACAGCAAAAAGAATTTTCAGATTATCAAAAGAGAAAAGAAAACCAAAAAAGGTGAAAACCTTTTTGTTAAAGAAAAAAGTGGAGGACTTCTACAGAACCAATACTGTTTTATAGAAATATTCCATTTAATGAAAAAAAGCCAGTTTTCTGAAGAGAAATATTTTCAGGGGATGCATTTCAGTCAGGGCTGTCAGTTGTTACTTGCCTTTCAACCACTGACCAAACAAACCAAAGCAATCTTTGTTTTGCAGAGCTGGAGTATCATTTTTGAAAGAGCTGAATGTAGCAAGTAGTAGGGGGAAGGTGCAATAACAAGATCCCACAGATACAAGTCACCATGAGAGAACAGCCCAAAGGCAGAGCACGTTTGAAAACAGCTGCCTCCCAGCCAGGTAAGCCCTGCCTGGCTCCATGCAGGAACTCAAAGATGTCCAACACAGTCTTCTACCAGACCTGAACAAAACCTTTATCTGAGAAAGAACCTCAGACCTCTCAAGGTAGTGCAGTGACAGTGAGGGAAATAAGGACGGAGCAGGAAGGGTCATTCAGGGTATGAACTGCCTCCTCTGTGAAGACACATGTCCAGCTGGCTTACATGGCTCTGTGGTAAAGACAAGCATCCTTATCCCCTGCAATGCAAGGCCATGGAAAACTGGCACAGTTGCTAGCCTCACCAGGAAAAGGTCTAAGCTGAGAACACGCAGGAAAAGCCCAGAGCTGCCAGTCTCTTTCAATGAAAAACACTTTATCTATTCTGATATCCAAAATATTCTCCTTGCTCTCTGCTATTATATGTTAGTTTCTTCTCACTTTCATTTTTTGCTATTCCTTTTCCTCCTCCGCATTTTCAGCTGAGCCACCCAAAATTTCTGTGAGCTGAAGAACCAAGACTGATTTCACATGACTCAAGGCCAAGTCCTTTTGCATGTGTGTGTGTGTTTGGTTTTGTCTCTGTTTTATTGGGATCCTTACCAGGACCTATGAAGGGATAACCCATGAACATCAAGGGCAGTTCCACAGACACCCTTCCTCCATACCTTTCTTCACAAAACACACAGGAGCTTAAGAATGTTGAGGTTTCTTTCTCCTCTACCGAAATCTTCCTCAAAGGAATTAAAAGTTAACACTAGAGGCGCACAAACCAGCTGGAGGGCACATGAAGTACAATTCCATTTACCTTTCCACGTTTCAGAAGCCACACCTTGGTGACACATATCCCCCCTCCTCCTTGTGCCTGATAGTTCATGTATGCTGCCTGACCAACCCCAGACCTGGGTTATCTTACATCCTATGTCAGCCTCACCTCTTTCTCCCTCCCTCCCACCCAAACCAAGAGACAGAATACAGCAGTTAGAAAGATTATCATGACCTGATTTTGGGCACAAAAACTTGTTGCTTAGGTCAAGCAACAAGTTCCTCATGAACAAGAGATGCTTTGCCCAACCAAATCCAAAGGAAACCCTGGCAAAGTCAGGCTAAAATAGAACAAATGCAGCTTTGCTTAGCTTTCCCAGCCCAGGGAGGACATGGGTCTAACTCACAGCTCCCAGACCAGCTCTGCAGTGACAGATGCTGCCTGGAACTGAAGGAGAAATGATGATGCACGGCCGTTCCCTTCAAGATGCCGTTCTGTCACCATGGAGGCAGACAGCGTGCTCTCAACAAGTTTATCTGCAAAGTAACATGAAAATTCCTCACAGCAGGAGAGATTTGACAGGACGTGCCTAGCACAGCTTTATAAAAAGGTTTCTTCAAATGCTTCCAAATCCCATGGATCTTTTTCTTGCTTTATCATCCTTTTCAACATCCTTCTTTCTCTCGCTTTTTCTTTTTTTTTTTTAGTGCCTTCAAAAGGCACGTTTATCAACATCAAAGCACATTCTCTTACAGCTCAGTTTTTCTCTTCTGAATCCACTCTTGCAAAATCCAAGCTACTATTTCTCTCCACACCCAGTGAATTCACCAGGAACAAAACTTGCCTCTGTGCACGAAATCTTCTTCAAATCTGAGCAGTACTGACGTCCTAACGCAGGGACTGAGATCCTTACACAAAGGTGAATTCCTCTGAGACAGAGCATTTGTATTCGATATTCCTGCAGACTCCACTGTGTCTAACTAAGTTTTGATGGCTACCTCACCTCTGAATTTCTCCTACCTACCAAACCAAATCAAACCAGAGGTTCATGCTGCATTGTACTCATAGGCTGCATTCAGGATGTTCAGCCCAGACAAACAAGTGCTTTGCTCTGAGCTGTTGCCACCACGGAGATGCTGAAGGCTTGCTCCTGCAGCTACCACACTGCACTGCAGGCAGCCAGGGCTCAGGATTGCCAAGTCCTTTCAGACCAGTTTCCTGGGCACAGCTCAGCCAGCCCACACACATGACAGGGCAGTGCTGAAGGTGCTGAAACCTGGTGTTCCCTCCCCATGTAGCCCCCACGCCCCCTGAGGTGACAGATACTCTAGCAATAGGTGTTTACACAGCTGATGTGAAGGAAAACTTCGACCCAAGAACAGGTCTAAGCCTCTAGCCCCACACCCTCAAAACTGTTAAAACTTCTCCTCCTCTCCCTGATTTCTTCCATTTTAAGGAAGAGCTCAGCCATGTTCTGTCAAGCTCTAGAAATATGAGTGTGTCTGCACGGTACAGGTAGGAAAGTTTTCAAGGCCCAGACGGGTCTGCAACTGTGTTCCAGACAAGACAACTTTACACAGGTCTGCTTTCATTAAAAACACCAAGGAAAGTCCCACAAGATATTTAAAATCCAAACCTGGATCACCTGGTAATCCCCACCTTGCAGAGCCTTACATGTCTTCTCTTCAGCACTGGCACTGCCATGGGCACAGCAGTAGCTTCAGGGTGACTTTCTCCACCTTTTGGCAAATTTCATTTGGCAACTGGCCATGGGAAGGATGGAAAATGAGTTAAAGGATGTGCAGTCACCCTCCTCAGAGTTACTCTCACAGTAAAGGGCTCTGTGTGTTAGGGTGGCGATGGGAGAAGGTGAAAGGGTAGTTGGAACTGTGAAGTTTGAAGGTGAAAAAAGTCTTTATGTCTGGATTAGTGGAGTCCTGGGGCCTTCAAAAATAGTTAAAATTCCCTTTTTTGAGTAATGGAGAAGTAGTTTGCATTGATCTTAAGAATTTGCTTATAGTTTTCCCTGGAGTTCAATGTACTGGGGAGTGCAAAGCTGACACAGCTCAAAAGTTTTATGAACCTCAGGTAACAGCGTGAAAGGAAATTTTAATAAATATTACATTTATTTAAATTTAATTTCTTTCCTTGTTAATAATAAAAGCCAACCTTGGTCTTCTGGGCTTTTCTCATATGCCTGCTTAATACAGCAGCGAAATCGTGGAATTATTTATATTTTAACTTCATTTTCAGTAAATCGTCAATCATTCACCTTTCAAAAGCATTAAATTCAGAGACGAACAGCAGGGGAGAGGGAGACTGAAAAATAAATATTGACTTTCAGGGGTTTGTTTTGGGTTTTTTTAAGAACAGGGTTAGAAATAGAAGCTGTTGTGGGTGATGAGTAAAAGCACAGAAAAAGGAAAAGACATTTGTGCCTATAGATTTCTTCCCATTATAGTCCTGCAACTCTATTTCTGCTTTGTTTGCAGGAAGCTACAGCAGTACTTATGGGTAGTGGCCCTTGCTGGCTTAAAGATGCACTTGGCTGAAAATTTTGGGTCTTCTTATCATTGGGTAAATGGTCTTCCTTACACAGGACACCCACTACTAGCCATAGATACTGGTATTGTCAGCAGCAGCACAGATCCCAAGGAAAAGCCAAGAAAAGAGGAATGACAGAATTGAGAAATCCACCAGGATTGCAATACGGTGACACTTATGCCATGTGAAGATTCCACGGATTCTTCCTTTTAAGTTCAGCAGCCCAATCAATGCCTAAAGACAATGACAGCCACTTGCTACTGGTCTCTGCTGTCCTCTGAGACAGCAGCTCCAGCCAGCTATCCCCTTGGGTGCTCTAGAAACCTTCTGTAGGGTTCTTGCTGTTCTGTGAGTGACAGCATCTCCTCAATCCCCAAGGAACATCCACCCTCTGCACCAAACTCACTATTCCTCCCCCTAAACCACCTGAAATCTCAGCCTGTGCAGGCTAAGACGCATCAAGAGGGGCTAAACACGGCCTGGCAGATATGAGGAGAGGAGGCAAAGGCCATACATCATGTGTTGTGCTCATTACTCCCCCAGGGAACACTCAAATCAGAGCCAAAGACCACAGCAGGAGGAGCCCAGCCTTCAATTTGGTCTTCACAGCACCCCAGTGAGCCACCTAACAGACTACAGCCTCACAGCCTTGCTTCCAAGGCCTCTGCAGGTGAAATCCCTCCCAAAACATTTGGCAATTTGTTCCTAGAGACAATGACCAACACAACAAGTGCCTGGATCCCTGTATTTGTGTTCAGCTTGTGGGCACCGGTCTCTTGCGCCCTTCTTTCTCTGGGAGGTTTAAGAGTCCTCTACAGCAGGTGCACACACACAGCAAGCTGCCACTCAAGCTCACTGATGAGCTGAACAAATTGCTCTCTTGGAAGCATTTTCTCCAGCCCAGATTTGTGTGGGTTTCTGCATCCTCTCCAATTTCTTGTTTTTCTTAACAAAGCACATGTCCCCAGACTGGAGATGGGTTTCTGTTGTCCAGCCCCTTCCAAAGGTAAAACGAGACCTGTCTTTTCACCAGTCTCCTTCAAGCTGACATCAGCTGGTCCCACCACCACACTGAGAATACAGGTCCACACCAAGGACCTTTCTTCCTTCTTAATCACTTTCAGAGACATTGCCTTCCAGAGGCACTCTGGACCCTGGGACTGGCCAGCTGGAAAGCAGCTTGGCAGGGAAGGACCCAGGGTTCCTGGTGAACACCAAGTTGAGCAGCAGCCATCAATGTGCCCCTGTCACAAACAAGGCCAACAGGCTCCTGGGCTGCCTTAGGCTGATCAGTGCCAGCAGATGGAGAGAGGAGATCCTTCTCCCCTGCCCAGCACAGGTGAGACAGGCCTGGAGTGCTGTGTCCAGCTCTGTCCCCAGTGTCAGTGAACAGCTTATTGGAACAAGTCCCACAAAGGGCCACAAAAACTACAGATTAATTGGGGCATCTGATGTGTAAGGGAAGACTGAGAGCTGGATTGGCCAGAGTGTTAAAGAGATGGGGACCTTAAGAGGATCTTATCAATAAGTATAAATACCTGGTGGGTAAAAGTAAAGAAGACAGATCCAGAATCTTCACTGTGGTGTGAGGGAAAGGCCAAGGAGCACCAACTGAAATACAGGAAATTCCACTTAAATGCATGAAAAAGCTCTTTTTAACTGTGATCATGCTAACATCGCAACAAATTCCTAGAGAGGTTTTAGAGTCTCCTTCTTTGGACTTATTCAAAACACAACTGGATGTGGTCCTGAGCAACCTGCTCTGGCTGCCCCTATTCTGAGCAGAAGGGGTTGGAGCAGATGGACCCCAGAGATGCCTTACAACCCTTCCAATCTCAGCTATTCTGTGATTCTGATGTTCACCACCCCATATTTCCACCTGTCCTCCTGGTTCCTATTCTCTCTCCTGGTTTGATGCTGTGAAAATATATGTTCTACATGCCTGGACCGCTGATGTCCTTTACACACATCCTCAAGCCATATTAATCACTCCTCCAAACTTTAGGTTATCTGTACAATTTAGCCAGCAGTGTTGTTTTTATGTATTTCCAGACCATTGATGGAAACATCAATTTGCATCTAAGTTATGACTGCCTTCTCAGGAATGCCATAGGAAAGTGCTCATTAAACAGATTTCCTGCTCATAATTTCTGTCCAAGATCTGTCAACTACCCATTGCTCAATCCATCAAATATCAGCACATAAAAGAAACACAGATTTCCAGTCCATATAGTCTTTATGTCCTATTTCTCTCCATTTAACAGCAACAGAGACCTAGGAAATGACTGCAAGAACTGCAACACATCCACACTCCCACATATTCTCCACACTTCTGGCAGCTGCATGTTTAAGAGCAGCAATGGCAACCAAACTGTTGGATCCTACAGTCAGCAGTGGACCTGAACTATTCTACTTCTTTTTAAGTGCTTTGCTTGTTAGTTTTCACTGTCACAATGAATTCCCTAACACGATTTTATGCCCCAAGAAAAACTACTTCCCCTTTTTTCGTTTTAAACTTTTGTGCGATATTTTCACCGGATGTTCTCTCCTTTACGCCACACAGGAAGCCGTGAGTCATTTTGCCTTCTTCATGTAATCTCTAGCACCCAAGACTTCACAGCCTTCCATTCAGGCCACCTTGTCAGCCTCATTGTGTCAGACTTATTTCCAGGGAAGGAGTTCTATCATACCCACTCCTTCCTTGGAGCTGGTGCTAGATGTCTGCAAATAGCCAGGCAGGGCTTTGTCCTTTATCACACCACGCTGCCTCTGCAGCTCCCGATGGCCTGAAACCACCTCTGTCTGGGTTGCATCCAGTCAGGACAATACATTTTCTTAGGAAGCAGGGCAAGAACCTCTCTGGTTCACAAGGAAACAGAGGCTGGAGCCCTTACAGCTTCTGCCCTTTGCACAAAAAGCATTCTCCTTCCCTGCTGCCCTCCCCAGGCAGGCAGGCAGGCCGCAGCTCACCAGGCGAGCAAGCACGCGAAAGGGGAAACAAAAATTAAGCAGTGGTTAAGGGAATAGGAGAAGAAAAACAGATGGCCCCCTGGAGTCTGGGGCTGAGCAGCACGAACAGTCGGAGCTCCTGGAAGCCAGCTCATCCATGCACACTGCCCTTGCTGCCTCCCTGTTCCCAGGAGGGGGCCTAATAAATTTTACAAAAGAGCAAACAGCTGAAAAATGCTCGTATTTAAAAATATATTGAGAGAATTTGCATGTTGCTCCCTTTTGTGTGGGGATGGCATTTATACACCCGGCATTTCAGCAGCACCGCATCTCAGAGCACTTTACATAGCAATTAATTACACACTGGTAGTGGAGTGACTGTCTACAGGCAAACTCATCAGCCATTATCCACTCAGCAACATCCAGCATACAGCTGTGAACATTTGCATTAGCAGAAAGTCATCCTGGCTGCCATTAGCAGGGTGCAGGGTGTCAGCAAGGGTGAGAGGGGTCGGTTCATCCCTCACTCCTTCCCAAAAAGCCTTTGACAGCCACCGTCACAGCTTTCACAGCCAGACTTGTGACCCTTCCCTCATTTCACCCCAGGGAGATGCCATCACCTTACAGCACACTGCAGCTCAGATCCTACACCATAATGCCAGCTTCTCCTACAAGATGGGAAACACACTTGGAAGAGAGACTTCTGAGACAGCTCATAAAGGAGCAATCACCAAATCTGTGGAGTGGATGCCTTTATGGTAGGAACACTGTCCACAGCAATGACAGATTCTATCTCATTTCCTCCATGATGCCTCCATGCCCCAGGATTGCTTCAGCACTCCCCAGGTCTCTCCAGAAACCAGTCTGGAAAAACAATGAAGATCTGAAAGACCAATGTCTGACAACTGCTGTGGCCTCAATGTTATTTACAAGTATTTTACAATGCCAGATTCTCTCCTGAGTGCCCTTTGCCTCTGTTTTACCCACAGCATGGCAAAAGCATGTGTGGCACCTCAACCAGGAGATCAGAGGAAACCTGTGAGCAAAGAAGAAGATCCCAGCAGTGCACTGACCTTCAGAGGGGACCTGAGGACAAAAGACAACCAGCAGCATTCACAGAACCCAGAGATAGCCTAGCTAAAACATTAAAATAAACTCCTATACTATAGCTTTACCACCAGTTGTGAAAATGTCCCTGGACATTAGAACTTGATCTTCTGTATTGTAAGTTGTTAAAACACTACCTGGCATGTTTTTGGCACAATCTAGCTAGGATGCTCCCAAATGATGCCTAGACACAGCCTGGGAATTAGCACAGACTAGTGCCCATTCTCAGTAGGCAATTTGGATGCAATCCCCCTTTTTTGGAGGGTGAGAGAATTCAATAGTACAGATGCAGGATATCCTGTGCCAGCTGGCCTCTGCACAAGAGAGCAGACCTAGCTACAGTTAATTTACAGGTATAGATGCAGCCTCAGAGTCCTGGACAACATCCAGACGATGATTGCACCCTCCTCCTTTCAATTTCACCAGCCTGAATTGCAAAAGAAAGCCACAATGCTTCTAATCTTTAATTGCTTCTGTGGACCACTGAAATGGTTCTCTCTTTTGATCGTGGATAAGTTGATCTTTGAATTTCTGAAAGTTATAGTGTATGAAGTCTTTGGAGCTCCTTTGAAGGGCCACATGAGATATGACTGCAACACAAACCCCTAGGGTCTCTTCTTTCTATCTTGCTCGTGTTTCACGTATGCAAAAATATTCAAAACAATTATTCATTTTGTGAGGCTGGCGTGTCTTTCCTGCTGAACCCACCAAGCCAGCTCTAGTGACCATGAGACCAGACAGAGCCACAATCATTGTTGCCATGTGGCAGGCAAGAAATCTCAGCCAAGAAGGAGACAGGAGAACCACCTACAAACCTGTGTATCACAGACCTTTTCCAGTTTGTGCTTTTTAAAGAACACAAGCTGGGTGGATGAGGAAGATCTAAGAGACTTGGGAGGATATGTACAAAAACGACGACGTCGGTGCGCAAACCCAGCTCTCCAGCTTGGAGTTTTCCTCTCATTAAAGCTGATTAAACCAGAATTCTGGCAGGATGGGACCACTGCCTGAAGTAAGAACAGGTCTCTGTGCTCAACCTGCCTACCCACTCCACAGCCTGAACTTGCTAACAGGGTTGCAGGAGTGTGGCACTAGAGGTGAGCAGACATGGTCTCTTCCCAGACCCTTCTGCAAAGAAGAGAAGGGAATCAATATTTCAGTGTCTGGAGAGGGGGGAAATCATTCCAAGTAGCTGGTTTACAGAAAAACCACAAAAATCTTCAGAAATAGAATAAGATAACCTTTGTGAGGTTTCCTTTATCTTGTTTTTGCTGGCAGATTTCTAACATTCCCTTGGGGTAGAGACAGACACATTTTAATGAACTTCGGGGAGGTGGGGTACTTACCCCACCCTTTGATGTAGGCTGGATCCCATTATGAGGTTTCCTCCTATCAAACTTATCTGCCTTTAATCATTCACTTCTTTCCTGTGAGACTTCCCAATTTCTTCCCCAAACACACCCCAAAATCCTTTCAAAGCCCTGGCAAACCACAGAAACTGCCCCTGGCTTTTGAGCTTTCAATGTTGTGTCACTGTTCAGGGACTTCAACACAGGCAACGAAACAATTCAGGAAATTGAGGAGGATATTCCTGAGGAGAAAAGAAATGGGAACAGTAAAGGCCACAGCTCTCTGTGCTCAGGTGTCTATGAAGACTTCCCCTGAGCCAGCAGCCACCATGCTTGGCTTGGGGACTTCAGTTCTATTGGGCTCCTGGAAGCTTCTGTAGCCAAAGCAACTTTTTTCATGTTAGTGCTATAGGGACTTCATTAGTTTTGTGCACTTTTTCTCCATTCCAGGCTGTAGGAAAGAGTGCCTGATCCCCTGGCCCTTACCTGCTCCTGGTATCCCTCTCCACAGCTGTCTCAGACAGGGGAGCAGAGCAGAAACTGCTTTTTCCATGATGCACAGCCACATCCTGGAAAACAGAGCTGCAAACCGCCAGGCAATTGCACAAATTCCACTAGAGACCATTTCAGAGAAGCGACTGAGCTTGATAATGCTGATTTACATAGTGGTGCAGCTTCCCCTCACCGTGGGAATTGCCGGGTGGCATTCCCTGGCCTGCACGACACCGCAGGTCAGGCTGCTGGTCAGAGGGTCCCATCTGGCCTGAAAATCTATAAATTCAGATCTGGATGAAATTGGGCAATTTTGGATTTGGATAAGCATTCATGAATTTAAATGAATAAATAATAATATAATAATAAATCATTCATCTCACTGTCTAGCGTGCGAGTCCCCTCGAAGACCTGCAGTTCAGAAGCAGCCAAAGTTTGACTACCTCTGCAATTAGAGCCAATGAATTTCAAATGAGGAGGAGGGAGGGGCAAAAAACAGGCAAAAAGAAATGTTGAGGAGGGACCATTTATTCAAAGCGACTTCCCCCTCCCTGCAGGCCATACAAGGACTGGATGCTAACAAATTCATCTCACTGCTGGCTCGGGGTAGTGACACTGGTGAGAGCTTCCATCTCCCAATATATGTACTGAAGACAAGCAAGATCCATAAATCCAGTGTGTTCCAGATCTGCTATGTTAATATAAAGCTTGCACTCCTCACAGCTGACTCACTGGGCTAGGCTCTAGATTTCCTGATTCAATCCCAGGTAAGCATGCCTGTCAAGTACCTTTCTTTTCTGTATTATGGAAAAGAGCTTTGTGCTGGAGCGATGTTGTGCTCTGCTCAGAGTCAGGCCCTCTCCAATGAGTGGTAAATCCATGGGCAGTCACCATGGTGGAGAGGAGACAAGAGGCTGGGCTGCACTTCTGATGGGCAATCTCCACTCCTGATCTCTCACCCAGGGCTGTCTCCTCATTCCTACTGAGGGGCCTTTGCCAGCCACTCACTTTGTGCAAAATTCCTAGCACTGCTTTATCCTTCTTCTCCTCACCCTTCCAACTGTTATATCCCCTTGAACTACCCCCAAAACTAATTCTGTCCTGATTCTCCCTGGTGAATTTCTGCCCTCCCCAAACCTTTGTGTTTAATTTCCTCTCTAAACCAACTCTTGCAGCTTCCCCCAGTTCAGCCTCCTTCACTCATTTCATTAACATGCTGTTTATTTCTGCTTGTAGATCATTAGCAGCAATATTAAACAACTGGCAGCCTGCCCAGGAGGCTGTGATCTCCGGGGTTGATGACTTGTTTTATTTTCCCTCTCTGAGAGAGCAGCAAAAGCATCAGAGTTGGGTGGACATGGAAAGACCTGAGCCAGGAGCAGAGATGAGAGAGGCGGCTTTCTTGCCTCTCCTAGTAAATCTCCACTCTGCTTTACCTTTAAATTCTTCACACATGTAGGTCCTTCTCTAATGGGCATACTTCTGATATCTTTATTTGGACCATTTTCTTGAAATAAGCCTTTGCTGCCCCTTACTCCTCTTGAAATCGCTTGGTTTGGAATTAGTGAGTCCACATCTGGGACTGAATTTTAGGTCAATCTCCTTTCAGGCCCCTTGTATCACAAATTCCTTCTGTTTTCCTACTGAAAGATAAGCCAACAAACTTATTGACTGATTTCAGTCTGTCATCTTACTTGCTCTGGCACAGGGATTTAACTCCTCACAGGAGAACTCATCTCCACAACTCAGACTCTTGAGGTTCTCATGTGCTTCCCTTAGAAAATTCCTCTAAGGAACTTTGCAGAGGTGTGGGAAAACTTTATGTTCAACTCAGAAACTCAGAAAATATTTTTAGTAACCCAGACCAAGTATGAAACGAACCCAAGGCAATCTGTGGAGCCAGGAGGAAGCTCAGACCAGAGCAAAGGCCCTTTGGTACCTTGCAACAGCTATTCTGTAGTGAACAGAGCAGAGAACTGGCTGCATATTTTCATTAAATATTCATCCATTTGCTTTTTAATATGATGATTTTTTTTTCTTCTTCTGCCAGGGAAAGCTGAAGGGAAGGAAGGGTGAAAGGGAATTGGCACATTCAAAATCTTCCAATATCATGTCAACAGAAACGTCACTTGAAAATTCTAATTCAGACGATTTTGACTGATCTCTGTTCATATTTCCAGTGCCTTCACACTGGCCCCTTGGGCTGTTGGCCATCTCCTCCTTGGATAGATAGAGACTGTTCTGTCCACACAGGACTTGCAGGGGCCTGCTGTCAGCACTGCAAAAATTTCCAATGCTAGTAGGGATATCTTCAGAATACGCTCATGCTCCTTCTTTGCTCCTTCTTTTTTTCCAGATCAGGCTGTTGCCAGCCATCATCACAAAAGCCTGGAAAACTACCTCTGGATTTCTCACCAAGGCACACTTACATCAGTTTGTTCCTCTTCTAGCATTGCCACAAAGCATTTTCCTCCACTCTAGCCACTCTTTAGGGAATCACTGGGTCCCCTCCTGGCCCCCAGGTAGCTGGGTTAAGGACACCAAACCCTTGAGACTCTCAATCTACAATGACTCTTCTTCTAACCCGTGGTCAGCAGATCCTGCCATCAGGAACTGACATAATGAATTTGAGTAAAAAGCCTCCTCTCTGTTCAAGTAACTCCCTCCCCCTGATGTGCTTATATTTCAGACAGACTTGAGAGTGTTTTTCACCCAAAGGCCTTCCATCAAAGGCCACTCACGTGGGGCACAGACCTTTTTGTAGTGTTTCAGTCATTCTTTATGATTTCACTCTTTTTCCATCTTGCTGCCAGTTTTCCCCACACTTCCTGGCCAAAGGCACCACACACTGTTCCACGGGTATCCTGCTGTGCCCATCACTCCATGGACACAGACTGCTGTGTCCCCACCTTAAGGAGCGTGCAGCAGAGCTGTGTGACACACAGAAGCTCTTCACCCCCAGGTACCTAATGTCCTCACGTGCCCTTTTATCTCTGCTTCCCTGCCCACTTGTATTCACATTATTCCCAAGCCAAACATCAAGCTATCATTCCCTGCTTGTCTTTCCAGCCTCCCCAAATCTTTCTGTTTTACTTCCACTGTCCAAACCAGCCCCTCTAGCTCCTCCCAGTTTAGCTTCACCCACACATTTCATTAACATGTTGTTTATTCCTACTTCCAGATGATTAGGGAAGACATTAAATGACTGGCAGCCTGCCCAGAGAGGCCATTACCTTTGGGGTTGATGACTTGTTTTATGCACCTCTCAGAGTGGTGAGAGCAGGCCTGGAAGGTCCTGAGCAGCACAGGGAAGATCCAGGGGAAGCTCCACATCCCCACATTTTCAGTGCACTGATGATCTTTGCCTGCCCCCCACCCCCGTGTGGAGGCACCTGGGACAGCCCCAAGCAGGGGCCTTTTAAGAGGGAGCAAGAGGGCATGAGGAAGAGAGCTGATAGGGAACATGACTCTTGGTCAGGGATTTTTCCTGTTCCGAAAAACTGGGGGAAAAGAAGGGTGGCAACTAAACAAAAGCATGCAGGCCATCCTCTGGCAATGCCACACCTGTGAGGGCAATTACCACCTGTAAGGGGTGGGGGATGATGTGACAGCAAATATTTCAGAGTGTGTTTTAACTCTCACTGAGGTGAAAATGGTTCTTTAGAGAAAATACCCACTGAGTACCTGAGTGTCTCCGTGGTCTCAGTGGGCAGTTGGGTAAAATCCCTTTGCAGACCCTTTCTCAGCCTTTGTGAGCCCACGTTTCAGCAGGGACAAAAGCTGTCATGTACACACTGTGGAGGGGATGGTTGTTCCAGGCACCTGGGGGGTCCCAGGACAACTGTGAAGGCAGACACCTTGACACCTGACAAGCTGCAGCCTCAGATCTCTGCTTCCACTTCCCCAGTGGGGAAAACACTTTTCCTTGGAAAAGATCTTCCCAATGCAATGCTCACCACCAAAAACCCTCCAAAAGGCAACTTACACAAGGGCCACATGTTCCCTGATGGTCACTCAGAGCAATGATTTTGCTAAGCAGCTCCGAATGTAACAGTGGTTGCAGACCAGAGGCCCTTCCCCACACAAGTAGTCACATTTTCACCAGGTAGGCTGCTTTCAGTGCAAGGAAGATGCTGGTCACCATTACAGAAAAGCACTCTCTTTTGGGACTTTTAGAAATACAGATCTTACCTGCCTTTTACACTGCTTTAAAGAACAAGATGTAAAGCGATCTCTTCCCCAGTGAATAAAATCACTGAATTGAGAAAGAAAATGTACCAGGTGGCTCCCACTCTTTCCCGCCTTAAAAAAAAAAAAAAAGGAAGAAGAAGAAAAGAAGGTAAGAAAAAGGTTTTGAGCTGCTCTTCAAAGGCTGTCTGATTTGCTTTGAATAATATAAAATGATGATGGAGGGAAAAAAGAGAATATTAAACTCAAGGCTGTAAAATCTCTGCTCTCAGGCTCAGCCACTGAAAAAGATCCACGTACACTTTTCATGAAATAACTGCAATGATCTCTCCTTGTCTCTGTAACAGCTGGGGGATCAGCAGCAATGCACACCTGGGCCAAACATGGCCTGGGTAACAAAAGCTGGGGTGCTTCTTCTCTGGAGAAGTTTCCCACCTTGATACATCCAAATGCCCCATCCCTCACTGTGGTTTTCTCCACCAGACTCCCCTGTGTGCCCCCATCCTGGGCCAGGGCTCCCAGAAAAGAGAGGCAGGAAAGTGGGACAGGAGCGACACGCAGAAGGAGAGGGGAAAATGAACGAAAAAGTATTTTCTTCTGAGATCCCCCAAGAAAATTAGTGTGAAGCTGGAAGGAGCTGATTGCTGTCAAGGCCTGCCAGAGCCCAGATAGCCAGCTGCAGTCCCCAGGCACAAATGTGATAATAGCCAACAAGCTAAAATCATTAACAGTAACGATTGCCTCTGGAAAGACCCCAACACCTAGGAGGAAAAACCAGTGACAGGAGAGGGAGAAAAAAAAAAAATTAAAAGAGAGAAATTGTAATTTCCTCTTAGCATTTCTGCACTCTGTTTTCCATAACCCTCTGATCCCAATAAAGACTGCCTCACCTAGTTATGGCTCAGTCTGGCTTTCCCCAGCTGGACTCCAGTGATCAGTTCTTCTCCCTCTATCTGCTGGTGGGAGAGCAGAGGGAATGAGGGTGAGGGAGGAGAGGCAAATACTTGGTGAAAACAGCCCTCACCTTTAGCTGGATGGACAGCTCTTACGGATGTTAACTACTACAAAAAAAGGACCTTTGTAGCTTTGTTTGGATGAGCCAAGCCCATGTGATGAACATCTGGGGTGTCCCCATAGCCCATGGCATGTGACACAGAAAGAGGGAAAAATTCCATTTGTCAAGCAGATCTCTGAAGTGCCAGAGACAAAAGGAGCACTGGAGTGGTCTGTTCTGGGACCAGTCTGGATCAACTTCTTCAACAGCAACTTGGAGAGAGGATGAGAATTTGCAAGGCATGCCAGAATTAGGGGACTACTCTGAGCTATGCCCAGAGACAAGTTTGGGATGAATATAAAAAAAAGATTCTTCCCCATGAAGACAGTCCAGCATTGGCAAAGTTGCCCAGACAGCTTATCCATCCCAGAGCCTATGGCATGCCTGTGCCTGAAGGTTTAAAAGAACCATCAAGATAAAGCCCTGAGCAGCCTGGTCCCATCTCACAGCTGGCGAGGGTGCACCAGAGACCTCCTGAGGTCCCTGCCAACCTGAATCATCCTGTGATCCAAATCACACACCAATGCCTCTGCTCTCTGGTCACACAGCCAGCTTCACCACCCTTGCTCTGTCAGCACACCTCTGTCTACTCCAGCATCCTAATACTCCTGGGAATGGCTCTTTGCTCCGAGGAATTTTCTGTGACAATCAGAATTGGAAAGCAGGCCATAATGAGTCTGTGTGCTCTGTGTCAAAATGAAACATTTTCAGCTAAGCCCCTTGACTGCAAGGCGCCTTAAATCTTTAGCAACTCATATCCCCGTCTGCAAACCTGAGAAAATTTCTTCTTTCTCCCCAACTCCTTGCCCTATCCAGGCTTTCTGTTTTTCTAACCTCATCTCAAAGCAAACTCCATATGAGCAGCCTTTGGTTAATCAACAGTTTCTGCAAGGAAGGAAAATAACATCAGCTTTTAACATTAAAAACAACAGATTTTGGCTCCAGTTGTGTTTATGAGAACATTGGATTTATGTGTAGGATTTCATGCTTTATGTTGGTACAGCCCCAAGTGCCAAGGGGTGTATTCCTTCAGGGGTAGATGATGGGAAATGAGAAAATTATGAATTCACCCCTGAAGTATATGGCCAAGAGCACAGCCTGCCCAGGACAGTGAAATATTAGGGGGAGAGGAGTACATTCACCCTAAAAATCCCCAGTATAATGCAAGGCTACATTTACCATGTTCTCTTTGGACTCATTTGCCTTTTTGCAAACAATTCTCTGCAGAGCCATGGCTGACATTCAGGAAAGAGCAACGAAGTGGAGCACCAGGAGCTTTTTGCACCAGCCAGTGAGCCCATTGCTAAGCTGCTTTGTGCAGGAGTTGTAGAAATCACATCCCATGCTGACGCTCACCTTCTTGGGGAGCTGGCGGGGAGGACCACATTCCATTCCAAAGATTGTCAGGGCTCAGAGAAGCATTTAGCAAAGCCACACTGAACCTGTTCAGATGCAGCTGGAGTTTGTAAAATAGGGAACTCTTCTTCCAAAATTAATTCCTGGCTTTGGATTTCTCTGATGTAAAGAGTTTAATTTTCCAGCTCAGAAAACTCTGTGCCGTTCCTTTAGTGAAGGGATAGGAAGGCTCCCAGCCTCCCTGCCCTGACCAGCAAAAACACAAATTCTCAAGCTGTTCCTGGGAAGTTTCCTCCTGCACTTCTTCCTACCCACAGGATATCCTCACGTGTCCTTCAGTCCCAGGCTCAGTGTCGTGCAGAGAACACTGCACCAGCTCACCAGCACTGACCCAGGAGAGGCTGAGTGAGATCCTGGGGGCTGTGTGAGAGCAGGCAGTGAGCTGTGGGGTTTGTCCAAGCTCCCACAGGACCTGCTAAAAAACCTTTAGCAAATCACCCTGGATAACCAGAACATAAGGCTGTCCTTGGCACCCCCAACCCTTCAAAGAACTTGTCAGGGCAGCACTCCCCAGTCAGGGATTTCAGAGACCCCCACCATCTGCACAGCTCCCCAGCAGCCCTGGCATGTCCCAGCTTGGCTGCCCAAGCTCTCCCAAGGACCACAAAGGCTGGCCCAGACCTCTTCCTGCCATTTTCTAGGGGGCACTTAGGCAGTTCTGTACATCTGGTGTCTTACACTGCACAATGAGTTATAGATTAGGAGACATGCAAGGGTGTTTTGGCATGGTATAGTGGGAATCTGTCCTTTCCCAGCTGGACTTTGCACTGACGCCCACTGGAACATTCATGCCATGGGTGGACCTTGAGCTCTGAGCCACAAGATGCTTCTCAGACACCCCAGTGGAGAATTTCACAGCTTTATTTGGATATTGGGAAAATCCCATATGAATACACACTGGCACAAAGGTTGAAGGAACAATTTCATGAGCTTCCCCTTCTCTCACTACACTCTGAACCCCTCTGCTGCAGAAAAAGTGAGTTGGCCAGTTCTCCTCTTAAAAAGAAGTGCCCAAGGATACTTAGAGAGTGTCTCCAAGACACCGAGAGTAAATCATGTGTCAGATCCCCAGCTGGAAGAAATCAGAAAGGAGGGAAAGAAAAAGATAAAAGTAAACAGAAAACTTCTTATACCCTGAAATGGGAACTAAAAGGTGGAGAAATCCCATGTGAAGGACTCTGTTCAGAAATCCTGGCAGAGTTTCAGACATCAGACTTCACAGCCAAGTAACTGATGGCAGAGATAAGAAAAAGAAACTGTCAGAAGTGTACATAGTGCACACATCACCTTGGTATCTAATTAGCTAAAGGAGTCTGAGTCTTTACTCAAAAGTAAAATTTTTCCCAATGTACACAAAAGCTGATTAAACTTTAACCCCTCTCCTCTCCATAAATTAACAAAGAGACCCCAGTCAAAGTGATATGGTACAAAACTTGGTCAAACAAAAGTTTTGGAGCTCTTATCTCCAGTTTACCTTCTCTATTGAGATTTCCCATCCTTGATTAATGACTTGCCTTTTTTTTTTTTTTCAATTTTTTTTAAAAGAGTATGTCTGTTGCTAAACCTCTGAAAGCTGCACGGTGTCACTGGACTCTGAACAGACCAAGACTGACTGTCTCTTTTTATAGATCAACCTGCGTCTTATACACATTCTGTCCCTTCACAAAACACCTAGGAAGGTGGATATTCCCAGTGTGATCACAGCCAGTCTTAACATCCCAGCGTTTGTCTACATTAGGTCATTCAGTCTGAATTAAATATATGAAAACAGGACTGGTCACACCACACCAGCAGCTCCTCCAGGCACGTCCATTTGATGTCAAAGAGGTCTCTCATCTCTTTTGCTTAATTGAAGGGGTCCTACTTCAACTCATCTTAATTCTGAGTGTTGAAACAGAGTCCTGGTTCAGCTTAATTAATCCCCTTTAAAAATGAATTTGAGTTAATTCTCCCACGGGTCTCAAAGCAAAGAAGTGCCCAGAAATCACTACATGGCATAATATTTAGAATGAGATGGAACTCTTTCAGGGTGAACTACTAAACCCCACCTGAAGATTTCATTTTCCTTATTACTGGAGATTGGAGGAAATTTTTTAACTCGGAAAGCAATTATGGGCAGTGCTGCCATGCCCATGTTTTGATCACAGGTTTGATGAAGTGGAAAGGTCACAGCTCTTGAAGTCAAGTGTTAGGATGATATTCCCACGTGCCACATAAGTTTATAACTGAAAAAACATTAGAAAAAGCTTTGAAGCGTAATAATAAAAGCAAAAACAAGACCTCAAATGCATTAGTATTTTTCTAAATCATGCCCTTTTTTCATACTTGTGGTTGGCAGTGTAACATCCAACAGCATCTGCAAAACACTAAGTACTGTTTGAACAGACCAAATGCTTAGGAGAGGAGCCAGAAAAATGTTCATAGCAAAATTTACCAGCCCTTAAATTTAATTACAAATCCAGAACTAAAACTGTATTCAATGAAAATTTCACTGTGGTGAGTGCAGCAAAGATGGACCTGAGCCAAAAGGGAGCAAAGAAGCAAATCCAGACCTCAGGAGCCTGGACTTTGTTCTGAACTTCACAACTGTGGAACAGGGATGAAAGACCTGGACTATTCTGCTTGGAGAATTCAAGATCTCTGTCCATCACCATGAGTAGCCAAAGAGCATTCTCAGAGCCAGGGGACACAGCACCCCACCTGCACCACCTCCCTCCCAGGGGTGTCACCTCCAGCTCCAATGGGGATTGCCAGGAACTCAGCAAATTTGAAATCTGGCAGTGCCGCATGCACAGAGTGGGCAGACAAGTAAGATCTGACACATACAAACAAATGCACACTGACAAACTTCTTTGAAGCAGTCCTGGCCAACAAAAAATCTGGCTTTTCTTGGCTCTTTCTTTTTCCATCTCTCCAGTACCTGCCCACCTTCCACCCAGTCATGAAATACAGAAGGTTTTCAGTGACTTTGAGGAGATTGGGGGTTTTTTATTTCTCCCTCCACCAGATCTCATAGAAGTTTGGCTGCCCAGTGTCTCTGTCCAGGGAAATTGAAAGAAGAAAATGAAAAAGCAGAGGCTGGCCCCTGTGCCCATGGCAGCTGATGGGCCTCAGCTGTGGATAGTACTGGGCAGTGGTCACAAGCAGCCCTGTGGTGCAGAAATTCTGTGCTACACAATAGATGCTCTTGTAGCTCTGCAATACTGTCTACATTTATTAAGTGAAATCACTGCCTGTTTTCTGCAGCATTAAAAGTGAGCTGGAGTACAATATATTTATTGATTGCTACTAAACACACCCTGGGCCTCCCTCCAGCTTTCTCTCTCCTGTTTATTCAAGCAGAGCTCAAAGCACAGACACACACCTGCATCCCCAGGACAGGCTGTGCCCTGTCCGTGGAACGGGGGACACAAAACTGCTGCCCCAGCCTCTGTGTTTCACCTCTCAGCATCACATACAGGGGAGATGAAATCACCAGGAAGGAGAGGGAGTGACCAGCTGATGATGGGACCATTGGGCAGGCAGGGCACAGCTACCAGAACCAGCAAGAGGAGGAAACGGGTGTTGGACTCCTGGGATTAAAAGGAGAAGCACAGGTGAGGAGGAGGCTGATGGAGGCATCTCCACAGCTTTTCCTGGCCTGGGTGGCAGGAGGATCAAGAGTCCTGCAGCAGGAACAGATGCCAGAAAGCACACCCCAGCACTGCACAGGGCGGTGGGGACACAGCAGAGAAGCCCAGGCTCGGGCACAGCCCATAAGGTAGTGAATCCCACTTTGTTACTACTCCTTGACACCCTGGGGACCCACGGCAGAGAAATGAGCCCCTGGATTTATCCCCCTTTTCCAATTAGCCTCATTTCCCCTCCTCCTCTCCCTCCGCCCTGCTGGAATCAATCCTTGTCCTGGCATTTTAAAGGGCAATGTGCACGTTTTATGGCTGTCCCCTATAAAACCATTCTACATGATAACACATCCAGCCCTTTATTAGGGACGTTTGGCAAGTTTATTAGCCAGACATTTTTCTGCGCTGACAGATGAGGTCCTGCCATCACTTCTCTGATCAGGGGAGTCCCTCCCCCGTCCCCTCCTCCCCTTTCCCGAGCTGTCCAGCCCCGCGATGCCAGCAGCCCACAGGCATCCTCAGTGCACCACCAGCCCCCTTCCTGAAGTCCTCACTGCCCTACACCTCACCTGCAGCCCGGTGAGGAGCAGCAGTTATTGATTAGGAGACATGCAAGGGTGTTTTGGCATGGCGTGGTGGGAATCTGTCCTGGTGAGAATCTGCAAGACCATCCCCATCCCCCAGGAACTAGCAGCATTTAATTACCCTCTGCTACAGCCACACTCACCAAAGACCTATTAACCCTTCAGAGCCAGGAAAGTGCTCTTGGCTCCGTGCACAGGCATCCAGAGGAGCAGACTTTCACATCACGGCAGGACAGCTCCTCAAGTCTCTACAGCAACGCTGTGCCTTGAGGAGCTGGAAGGTTCTTAGGTATCTTGGGGGGTAAGTGCTCTCATTAGACACCAGGAAACAAATTTGGCCTTTGTAGTTTGGGCACTGTGATGCTTTGTCCCAGTCAACCCCAATCCCAAGGTCACCACAAACATGAGACCTCGTTTCTGCAGCACTCCATGATGAGATGAAGCTGGGACACAAGTTCAGCAGATGTTACATGAGCCACAGAGGCTCTGCTTCCCAAAAAAGCCAGAAATGTGCTGCCAAAGTGGGTTTGTCTCAGCCCTTGGATGCTGACGCCACCGAGGCTGTGTCTGTGCCAGCTCCTCCTCCCTGTGAAGCTCGGAGGATTTGATGTAAAGCCAGCTGCAAATTTTATTGTCCTGTGCTCACAGCTGTCCATGTGTGTAACAGTGAGCACAAGGGTCAGCAGGGGTTTAATGGGGGGGTCAGGGATTAAGAACAGAGACTGGAATTTATCAGAGTGCTTACCTGGTGCCTCCTCGCCACACTCCAGGGCCACTGGCCGCCACTGAGGGGGCTGCTCCCCACACACCAGCACAGCCAGAGGGGATGAGTGCCTGGTGAAAGGCAGCAAGCAAACCTCTGGCTCAGGTCTCATCCCAGTCAGGCTGTTGGGCAGTCACCCTCCCAAGTCATGGCAGATGATCCTTGTCACTTTTCAGGTGCTTGCTGCACATTGAAATGGGAAGCAAATTCAAGGCCTCGTTGTGATTCCCACCCCGCAGGGAGCCCCCCACCCAGCTGTGGTTTCACTCACTGATTTTGACCCGTTGCTGCAATTTAACCCTGGGCAGGGCCACCGGGAGCAGTGGTGGGCTCCCTGCAGCTTCCAGCCCCCCTGTCCCGTGTTGGTTCACATGTCACATTCCCAGGCTGTGTTATTCTTAAGTGCTGTAAATCTCTCACTATTATTCTCCCACTTGATATAGTGAGCTGTGTCATTTTGAAAGGAAATACATAACAGTATATTAAAGAAATCATGGATCTCCTCATTCATGTTTAAAACAAATTTATTACAATGTAAGAAACCCTGAATAGCATGAATTTATTATAATGATTTAAGGCTCCTGGCACTTGAGTTAAAAATGTCTCTCAATAAATAACTTTCCCTTGAAAACACAGCAAATTAATATAGTTTACCATTTCCAAAGTTATATAAATCCAAGAGGCTTAAATCAACAGTACGCTGGGTAAGATTACTGTTGCTCAGCCACAGACTGGTATCACAGCTCAGAGGAATGGAAAAATCGGTGAAAAATGAATGGCTTTTTTTTTTTCCCCCCTTTTCTTGGTCACCTTTCTCTCCTTTCCACCACCCTAGGCTATGTCTGCTCTGTGAAAGTCAGACTAATGTGAAACGGATGACAGCAGCTGTGGCCTTTGCACACAGGTATCATTAAAACAGAGCAGCTACTCCGCCACCAGACTCAACAAGCACCGCTCTGATATTTCCCCAAAGTGCCTCCAACGCACACAGCCCCGTTGCTTTCCATAGCAGTGTTTTAATTTGACTGCAGCCCAGGAGCTGAGATGTCTCCAGCTTGGCTGCCTCCAATCCTGCTGCAGTCTCCCAAGTCTAGAGCAAACACGGGGCTATAAAACTGCCTGGACACTGACCCTGGCCCCAGTGCAGGAACACACATGGATGAGCTAGGAAGGGAAAAAAAACCCCACACATGGCTGTAGCCATCATTGGGACTGGCAGGCTTTTGCCTGGCCCAGAACTTGCTCCAAGAGCTGTCTGTGGAGCTCAGCAGCGGTTGGGGACAACAGCCTGTGCACATCTGTGCATCCTGGGGAGCAGCTGTTTTGTTCAGCTGCATGCACAGCTGGGTGCCAGCTCACAATTTCTCACATCTTCTCCCTCCCCATGGACCTTCCTTCTCCACAGGCCACCCTCCAGGCAGCAGAAAGAGCTCAGCATCATCAGCTGAACAACCAGGCAGCCCTTCCCAGGCAGCACCTTCCCTCAGAAAGGCTTTTTACTTTATGAAGGCCTAACTTTTTTCTCTTTACTGTCAGCATGTCAATTTTTTTCCACAACATGGGTGATGACTACTTTTTTAAACAAAGTACAGCACCAGTGACAAACTGACAGTGCCAATACAGCCAGAGTACACCCACCTGAGCTTTTCAACACAGGAAGTTAGGGCTGTTAGGAGTCAGATTGACAGCCAGGGTAAATTCAAGTCCTCTGTTCTGCAGACAACAAGGAGTTATTAGAAGCAGACAAGGCTTTCAGGTCATCCAGTCCTCTCCCACCCCACCTTTTAATTGTCTCTCTCACCCACGCTATAAATATCTGACTCTTCTCATCTTGTTTCCTCATTATGTCAATTATAGCAGTCCCTGATCATTTTTATTACTCCTCACTGCGATCTCTCCAATCTGCCAGTAAGCTTTCTGGTAATGAGATCCCTGTGCTAAAGGCACAAGTGCAAATAGAGGGGCACCAGCTCCACTGACAAGGAGCCATTTCCTCTGCAATTCAGAGATGTCATTGTCTCCTCACCTGCAGCTCAAAAGTCTTCTCATCTGTTTTTGTTGCTATCACTGCCTTGTGTTTTGCTCACTCTTCTCCTTCTGAGAGTTTGTGTTGTCTGGGTCTCCCCCATCCCATCAAGAATGTGTCTGGTAGATTGTTATCAAGGTGACTGAGTTCACAGGTACTGCACCCACAAGTTCATTATCTGTCCCAAACCGAGTCCTGCAATCTTTTTCTTTCCTGTTTGGTATTTCTATTTCACATTATTCTTTCCTCCTCAACTCTTCTAAATTTAGCAGGGCCCCCTGGTTTCACTTCTTACACAATTCCTGCTTCAGGAAACAGAACCATGATCTGAAATGCAACCAGACCTGGTACTCAGCCCAAGACATCAAAAAAAACCAAAAACCAAGCTGTACAGAAATGAGGCCACACTGTCACCATTTCACATCAGCAGCACTGGAACTGGGTATCCTGCTCTAGTGCAAACCTTTCAAGATGCATAAATGCTAGACAAAGTGCAGAAACAGGCCCTCCAAATCATCCAGAGGCTGAAAAAGACATTAGGACACAAGGCCATCTCAACAATGACAAGGCCCGACCAGGAGTTTATCACTCCCTTTGGGATACTCAGTCTGGCAACATGTCAACTTTGTAATCCTGCTTCTAGAGGCACAACAAAGTCCAGCAGCTGGAAATTCAGGTAGATAACCTCAGCCTCAAAATAAGACAGTTTTGTAGAAGCAAGAATAATTGCATGCTGGAAGATTTTGACAAGGCACTTTTAAAAATTTCAATGCAACTTTCTCGCAGTCATCTCTAATTCAAGAATGAACTAGATTGTGTGTCTGTGAATTCATCTTGTCCCTTCCTTCATTATCAGGTGTAGGAGAGGAGAGGAGTTCCCACTCTGTTCTTAATGCTCACACTACTCAACACTTTGTGTTTGGGCAAGTGCTTTAATCAAACCCATGCTTCAAGGTTTTAATGTAGTTGCCAGTAAGCACCAGGAAATATACCTTTTTTCAGCTTTTCACTTTCCTCTTGTCTGCAGACAGGAGACCAGAAAGAATGAACTCACACTGGTTATTGCATGCTCTGGGTGAAAATTATTTTGTTTTACATACTCAGGATGAATCCTGAACCAAGGAAACTGCAGCTCATGGAGCAGGTCATCTGCTGGGACCACCTGGGTGTCACTCTCACCTTACATATGTCAAGACGTCACCTCTTAGTGACATCTGAGTTTCTCCAGTTTAGCTCCCCAATGTCTTCAAGCCTCCCTTCAAGCCCTCAGAATACATGAAGCCTGAGAGCTTCAGCTTCTGTTCAGTAGGAATGTCTGGCCCACATGTTTCTGCTCTTACAGATTACAGTTCACAGACATATTTTGGTGGATACCTCCAGTGCCTTCTGCTGTGGGCACTGATATAGGTCACAGCCCCTCTGAGATGTGGTGCTAAACACAGTTCAGCACAGAACCCACAGCACGCTGTGGAGGGAGGCAAATTGGCTTCCCTAGAGCTGGGAAACAAATCCAGTTCCCCCGCTCAGCCCATCCTTTTCCTGCAGATGGGATGCTCTTCCACCCCCCATTAACAAATGCAGGAGTCCTCAAGCACCAACACTGGCCAGACCAAGTTGGGTTTCTTGCTGGTTTTTTGCTGAGTTCTGCTTTCAAACACCCCAGTCAGGGATCACCACAAAAGCTCTGCTGCCAGAGATGCTCGAGCTAGATGTCTCTCAGCTACATGGAGTCACAATATTGTAAAACATTTATTGTCACTGTGAGCAGACAAGCTTTCCAGTGATGCAGGGAGCACGTCTGGATTGGGAGAGGCATTTTCCAGAGGAAAACCACCCAGTCAGAGCAGACTACATTGCTTCTGCTGGTTTAAATCACCTCATTCAATATTCTGTGTTGTCTTATGTAGCATGCAGTTATGTAAATTTATAAATCATAGACTAATTAGCACACAATTTCATAAATTTAGTAACAGTGAAAAAGGAGGTTTCTAACTAACCAGGCTGTGCTCTCTCCCCCACAGATGGTACAAATTCAAACACAGCCTGCAGGTTGTATTTGAGAAAATCTCTGCTGCAACTTCTAGAGTTTAACCCCAGGCTCACATGCACTTTCAAGGGCTGTCTTTTGGATATCTCAGGCTCAATCTCTCTGAAGTGCAGTTAAGCTCATTTCTCTCCTTCCTTAACACCAAACCTCCACAGCTCATTGGATCACCGCAAATTTTATTTGTTTACTCTGATTCTTGCTCTCCAGTCTCCTATTCTTCAGCCATCTAAGCCCCCATCTCTTGCAAGCAATTAAGTTCAGTCCATGCCCTGGGTTGTACCTGGGTTCTGCACAATTGCTTTCCATGTGCTCTGGCCTCCCTATCCAGCTGCTCTAAAGGGAAGATGCTAAAGTTAGGTCAAGGTAATTTCCTTCTTTCCCTCATGTGCCAAGCATGCCTTAGACAGCAGCTCCTCAAATGCAGGAACATGATTTGGAAAATGGTGTGGAGTCATAAGGCTCTTATGGGAACCAGTGTTTGAAAACATTTCTCACTTTAAGATACAAGCACACAATTGTCCTCCACCAGCTTATTCCAGTTTAACAACCCGTCCCTGCCCTCTGGCTCATTCCCACTTCATCTCCACCTTTGGTACAGTTATCTGCCTTGCATCTTTGTCCTTTCTTGCCTTCACCTCCATCCTTTCTTCCTTACTCTTTAATTTACTTTTTTGTCCCAAAACATGGTGATGGCTCTTCAATTCTCTTCTCCTTTGTATTTTGAGACCTCTCTCTTACTTCATGCTCCAAAGGAGGCCTTGCTCCTTCTCACAGTAAGACCCATGTCCTGGAGAGGAAGAGAAGGCTTAAAACAAATTCTTCATGTATCTTAGCAAACTGGAGACTCACGACATAATATGATGTGATGCTGTGGGAAGTGGAACACTTTGTCAATGGCAGTATTGACAGCTGAGCTGGACACAAATCAGAAGATAAGCCAAATAAAAGTCTGTAAGAATAAATTAAACCCCCAGATAATTTATTAGATTAAGACCTCACATACACATATAAATACGTGCTCGAGATGGGATTCAACAGCAAGACTGGAAAGGCTAGAAATGAAAAGGGTGTGATTATTACAGGTCTGTGATGTGCAAGGTGCACAAAAGCAATAACTACACAAACAGCCAGCAAGTGTGTGTGCACGAACCACGTGGGAAGGACACAAACTGAAGGCGTGGGTAGGAGCCTTAGCAGCTGTCACGTTACTCCACAAAGCCTCATGGAAAACACAGATGTTCAGATGTTTCAGCTACACTGATGTGTAGCTGAAGGACATTCACTGGGAACACTCTGGACAAACAGTCTATGCTGGACCAACATCCCAGCAGCAGCTCCCAATATAGAAGCTCAAACTTAAAAGGACACTGTCACATCATTGCTTTTCCTAGTTTAATTTTTGCATTTCCTCTACTGTTTTAGCAGATGGAAAACAATTCCCCTCCCAGTACCAGCTACTGATTTTGTCCTTTCCTATTTGACAATCATTGATTTTTTTTTTCTAAGGCTATAAATGTTTTAATAACTTCAACTTTGTAGTGCCTCATGGCAAAATATCTTTGCTTGCACTGACTGCTAAACACCATTCCTAATGTACTGCTGATAACTAGAGCTAGAGCCAGCATTATAAAAAATTACTTTCCACAGGGTCTATGAAATTAATAGCTTTTGTTTCTTTTGTCCACATCTCATAGAGAGTTAAAGCATACAGCTCTTCACCCATCAGGCGTTTCAGCCATCTTTTACAATCAAAGAAAACTTTGATTCACAAAGGTGTGCCCCCTGTATAGGTCTGACTGACAGACAGCACCTTTAGCATAGAGTCCCCAACCCTGACAATGTCCTTTTAAAAAGAGCTACAAACAAAAAAATTAGATTCAAGCCAAAAGTCACCTTCAGAATTAGAATTTTTTTAAGTGATCATAGGAAATCCCAAAGCAGTTAAATATTGGCACCCACAAAAGAATCAAAGAACAGAACGCTCCCATGGAGCGTTCTCAACACAAAGGCACCTTTCAAGAAATATACATGTATTTTTTGCTGCGTTGAAAGGTCAGTTAGCATTTATCAGAAAAGGCAATTAAAGTTTCAGTCAAACTGGAAAAGAGACAAGAAGCAATTGGACTGAAATCAGAGAACTGTTTCTCTATAAATGCCAACACTTAAAAAAGCACCAACAAAGCTAAAAAAACCCACCATGAAACAACCCCAAACTCTAAGATTTATGTGACTGTTATCCCCAAATTTCCTGCTGGTCCTTGTATATTTTTCTCTTCTTTCTCCTCCTTTTTCCTGCCCTCTTTAAGCAGCAGACTACTCAGCCAACAGAATAAGAAAACTTATGTTCCCATCTGCTCTACTCAGGCCAGGGCACTGAATACATCTTTGGGGCTCTTAGCAGAAACCTGGGCCTTCACTCAGGGAGTAGAACAAAAGGGACATTCAACAGCAGATGGACATATTCTAAAAAACTGTAATACCTCACTAAAAGCAGGACAGACCATGCAGAGACTTTCCACAGCAGTAATTTTCTGATCCAGCAATGCTGCTTTCCTCCTTTAAACTCCTCCAAGCAGCTTTTAAAATTCAGCTGGGATGCACAGAAAGGATATCACCTAATTTGTGATTAAGTCTGGGCCTGAATGAAGCAGCCCAGAGTAACCTGAGGTTCTTCTTCCCCTTCACTCTCCTTTTGTTTCACTGATGGAGCACAGTGCTGCCAGGGGCTGCGATGCTCTCGTCTGAGATCCACCTTGCACAGCATCACACATTGCACAGGAGCAGCGTGGGGAGGCAGGCAGCAGCAATACCCCAAGCATCAGTACAGCAACTCAAGCCAGCCATTAAGATAAGCAGGGTTGCCTAAAGAGACTGTCTGAAAAGCAGTACTGGCCCATGAAGTGGTGTTTGGGAGCAAATGGCCTAGAACTTGCCCGTACTGGATCAATTCTACCTTTCCCTTGCTGCAATTTTACTGTGCAAAATGAGTATTTTAGTCTCATATTTCTAGGAACACATGCCGGTGGCTACTGTTACAATAAAATATGAACACTGCATTGTGGAGAAAATGACCATTAATCCTGTAATGTGCAGTCATTTTTACCAATTCGGCACATTTCTTTAAATAACCAAGTACATGCAGTAGATGGAAATGCATTTAAATAAACTGAAATAGATACAGCATGAATAATTAAAGCTGGCAGGAAAGTGTGCATTGTGAGCTGCTAGTGGAAATAATTACTGATTTGTCTTATTTACAATGGAGCCTGAATGCAGGATCAAAATAGTGCAAGTTAGTGAAAATGTCTTAAGACTGCTCTTATACTAGCACTACTATGTATTTCATCTTGAAAAGTACATCAAATAGGTTTTGGATCTCTACGATGTCTGACTCCGTTCTGCTGTTTCAGGGTTACATTACCCAGCACATAAACTCTGTCAAATAGCACTGATTTAAAGAGGAATATAATTCAAACCTGTGCCTAGTACATCAACCTGCAACATCATCTATTAACATTATCAGACACTGTAGAGTTGAGCTTACGATATATCCCCTAAAAACTCAGCGTGTTAAATATCAGAATGTTGAAGGAAAAAGTAGATCATAAAATCAGTGAAAAAGTACTAAAGTGCTTGTACCTTTATAATATGCCAGGTTTTAAACAGACTTGTTTAATTAGAAAATAATCTACTTTGAACATGCTGGTTGTTGAATGTTAGGCAGTTCTTGCAAACTGCTTTAGAGCCAAAAAAATCAATAATGAAATATACTTCCGATATAAGGCTGGCAAAACTGTGACTTCAATGTATTAGAAAATGTTGTAGATTTTAAAAAATGCTATTGTAAATTGATTACTTGGCACGTGAAAGGTTTAGGAAAAAAGTTACCACTTTCTGATTGGCATACTCCAACAATATATTTGCATCATGATCACCAAATCCAAAATGAACCTAGATGCTAATTAGCTATGTTTTAGAAGAGGGAAAGCAAGCAGTGATCACTCAAATAATTTCAGAGTAGGTGTAGACCAAGGAGTAGTGTCAAATGAAGAAGATCTCTTCGAGGAGCCGACTCTCCTCCAGCTCATCTGCTCTGCTCCTGGGGCTGCAGGGTGTCTGGCACCAAGAGGAGGACAGCCTGTGGCTCGCACAGCAGGGCGTGTGAGGTTTGTTCCTGTCACAAGGCTCCCAGCAGAGCTGTCCTGGAGCTGATACTGGGTTCATAGCCTCCACCAGGTCAAGAAGAGAGGCTTGGTACCTACAGAAACACACCAAGAAAACAGAGCTCTGTTAAGATCATAGCACCATGCAGGAATTGAATCCAGTTTTCCTGCCTCCATAAATCAGACCAGACCTAGATTTGTTTGACAGGGGCCACCAGCACAGAACAAATTTTGCTGTATGGACTCCTGTCAGTAATGACAACACAGAGGTACTGAAAAAGAGGCAAGCAAAGCATGGGTGCTCAGGTTACTTTAGGCTGTTTCATCAGCTTTTCCATTTGAGGTGTGTAATGTCTTAGTTGCACTCTGGAGACTGAACACAGACCTCAGAGAACACAGACCACAAAATACACCAAACAAGGCAGACCCACACCAGTAATGGGTGGGTCTTATACACATGCTGCATTCTTTTTTTTTTTTTTTTTCCCAAATAGACCTCTACACTTGATTTAGTTTCTCAGGGATTTGAAAACAGCAGGAGACTTTATTATTATTACCACAAACTACCCGTGCTTCCTGTAAATCTCTGTGTACTATATGGAGTCTGTCTGGTGGAAGCATTGAAGGAATAGAATCTAAGCAAGGCAATACAAAACCAACACTTGAGACACCAAAAGAAAAGGCAAAGGTGCTAAGCATCACTCAGGCTGTCCTTTAAGTGCAAGTACAGACATGGGGGAAGGTTGCAAGCCAGTGTGATCTGGTAATGCTCACTGAATAATGGCAGGTACTTGAGACAGGGACTTTCTATTAATATTCACAGGAGACAAGACTTGATCTAAATACCAGCACAGGATTGATCATTACAATATATTTCCTCCTGTCCAATTTTAAATGTCTTAAACAATACCATTTCCATTGCTTCCCTAGGGAGCCTGTTCTCCAGCGATCTCTCAGTGATATATGTAAGAGATATCACTCCAGTGTATTACCCAGAAGTTCCTTTGTTCCATGCTGTTGTTAGCACCAACCTGCCTGATGTTCCCAACCCTGAAGTGATTCACACATTCAAAGGCTTCCATGCACAAAACATTATTCACATTATTCACCCAAATGAAACTATCAGCACAGGTGATTGGATCTATAGGGTATCTCTCTTGTAAGCAAATAGTTCATCTATAGCATGGAGGAAACACCTCAATCTGTTCTCTGCTTTGAGAAAAGCCTCTGTTTTTACTTTTGTGACTGTAAGAAAGTAGAAAGACTAAGCAACTAAGACAGCTGGGGAGGTTTTTCAACTCAGATGGGATGGAAAATCCTTAAGAACAAACATCAACAGCAGCTTATGGATGTGAGAGCTTAGCAGTGGCCTATGTTCCTCCTAAAGGCAGACCCCCACCCTGTGCTGTCCAACAGCCTTGTGCAGCAGCAGCAGGTAAAAGGTTTTCCTACCCTGAACTAGCCATGCCATGAAAAACACCCTTCTTGATCTCCACAAGAACTGCTATGCCCCACCCATCATCAGAACACTGTCACAGAATCATTTAGACTGGAAAGGACCTCCAAGACCATCGAGTCCAGCCTTTGACTGGTCACTGCCCTGCAAACCAGACCAGAGCACTGGGTGCCACGTGCAGGCACTTCCTGAAAGCCACCAGGGATGGTGACTCCACCACCTTCCTGGGAAGCCCATTCCAGTGCCTGACAGAACAAGTTACTTCACCCATGACAAGGTAACTCATTGTTATGTCTGAGACACAGAACCACTCCCTCGGCTCAAAGGAGTTAGCAGTGGCACTGATGGGTTAATACCAATGTTAATGGTGACTACATAAGCTACGCTATAAAAGCTATTTCTTTCAATTTTTATTGTTTCTTCCAATCTGATGGTCAGTGTCATTTCTAATACAGTCTGACTTGGCATCACTGCCTTGCAGGGCTCTCTCCTGTTTGACTACAGGTTGTTTTATTTTCCTGCAGAAGTGTTAGCTTTAATCTCACTCACAATCAAAAAAGCTAATTTGCAAATTTCTTTTCCACATTTTAAGCTTGTCTACATGTCTTTCTATTATTTAAGTAGCAAAAAAAGAGTTGTTCAAAATGAAAAAATACAGCTTTTGTTTCAAGTGGATCTTGTTCATGGCTAACCCTAAGCAAATGTGATGTCTTTTAGTTACCCTAACGAAAAAGTTCAGAAGGATGTGGAGCTTTGAGTAGCCAAACCAGATCATTTCAGAGAAATCTGTTGTTTGTACTAGCATTCAGAAAGTACCCTTCAAAAATTGAAACTCCTCAAAGATATCTCCAACATAAAATGGAATGAGCTGCACTGATAGCAAGAACTAGCACACAGATTTATGAGATTTTTCACATGGAGAAAGTTTAAGACTAGACTCTATATAGATACACACACATGGTTTGAACCCCAAAGAAACCCAGTTAACACACACACTGCTTTCATTAGCCACACCTAAAACTTCTTTTTAGATTAATCTAGTCTAGCATACAAATGCTTATCTCCTCTGACGGTAGTGCTATCATAAAATTTCAATTTGTCCAGCAGCCACATGCAATCACAGATTAGGCAGGGGAAACCAAACCAGCCAGTGCATTTACAGCAAACGTGCAGGCCCTAGATTTCAGCACTACCTTCGAGTTCATTTCTTCTGCAAGTTTATCTAAGTTTTACAGCATTTCTGCTATCAGGAAGGCTAAATGATTTGGCAGATTACAAGCACAGCAAATAGCAAAGATTATGTAAAAGACCAGGTGTTGTAAATCAGTCTATTTGACACCATAGTTATATATGCAATAAAGTGAATGAACTCTGCTAACAGAGCACTATCTGATAAAGAGAATGCTCATTGCAGGTATTTAGTGTTTAATCTCAGGATAATGGTTTGCCCAGTTCGTCTAAGTAACATCAGACAGCATCTGGCTGGAGGCAACAGAGTACACCTAGAATGGTCTGAAACTTGCAAAGACAATTTTCTCACCATTTATTTGTATCCTAATATTTAAAAAGACACAGTTAGAATGCTTGAATCCAATTTACTCTAAAACCAGGGTATGTATTCTTTGCATGACTTGAATAAAAAAATTAGTAAAACCAGGATTTATTATTATTATTATTATTACAATGCTTAATGGCTTCAGTGAAGTCAAAGTTACAGGATCACCCATCCAAGAGTCAGACATTTCAAATAGGAAAACTGATTTGGCAAACTTGGCTTGTGAATAGTGAATGCACTTTTAAAGGAAACTAATGACCAAGGGTCCCCTTGTATTGTTACTGCTTTCAGAAGAGAAAAAAATCCCAAATATTCTGCAGAAGTACCAGCATTGCACATTAAGCCATATACAGAAATTCCTCACGTATAGATGTTCAACCAAGCAACCAAATGTCCCATCAGTGCTGGTGCTTACGCACATTCTCTTTGATAGGTTTGGCCCTCCCAACAGAAGGAAAATGGCATGGGCAACTGTCCCTTTAAGGATGGCGATAATTCAGTCTGTCCTCACTTTTTTGGTACATTTACCAGTGTGCTGGAAGGTCAGTGAGCAAGGAGAGTGTAACCCACTTGGAGTGGATTAGAATGAAATGTCACATAGTCCAATGGGTTAAAATATACTCAGGCTCAGTGGGAATGCCCGGGTACCTCCCCTGAGTGGGGAGGGAACTTTCATTCCTCTGGTGGAAGGCCCCAGAAATTAGTCTGAGGGTACTTAGGGAGTCTTTGATAATTTATGATCCCTTCTCAGGGACTGCCTCTCATTTGAGCCAATAATGCTCCATCAGATCTTCCCTGGGGGAAAGGGGGCAGTTTAACAACTGAGGGAGTTAGGTAAGGAAGAGCAATTAGCATAGCAAGAAGCACCATCTCACCTTGCAGGGTCCAAGCCGTGATAGTTCACTACTTCTGTCTCATGCAGACTACATATGTACACCCAAAAACTCACCTACTCCCTCAAGAGATGCAAACCTGGCCTCCGCAAAGCAGCCTGGCACCTCCAAAAATGGGCAAATGTTATCAATCATTAATCATTAATAGTCCAGTTTCTCACAGCATCTCCGCAACAGACTGGAAAATAATCTCTTTTTTTGACACTTCTCCCTTGTATACTTTTTCATCTAACTTTAATGAGCTTGAAAGTCTGCATGTTTCATCATGGGAGAAGAAAATTTGTAAGGTCTACAAGTTTGCATTAGAAATCTAACTATTTAGACAGATAAAGTTTGGTGAAAGCTTTCTAAATCTTCTAAAGTATCCAAAAAACTCATCAAGAGACAGAACACTAACAGCTAGTGTACAAAGCAGAAGGAAGGCAGGGCCACAGGCAAGAGAATAGAGATGAGTGTAGGGAGACTAGACCATAGTAAGCTTTGAAACTGTTCTTTCAATGAAGAACTTTCACCTTTGCTTTTATTGTTGAACATAAAACTCTAAATACAGCTCACAGAGCAGCACAGAGATGGTCAGTCTGGGAGGCTGGTACAACTGGGATCAAGCTGGTCCAGTTGGGCCAGAGCAGAACTGCAACCTGGGTAGCAAAATCCACCCTGGTCAGGCATTGCACAGTGCTGTGAAAGCATTCCCTTCATCTCCTCTGCATTACTAAAACAGGCTGCTAGAAATTTGTCTCCTCAGCCACTAAAACCCTTTTGCAAATTTTATTAGAAACTCTCAGCATTGGCTCTTAATTAAATAAGTATCTTGTAGCGTTTATAAACTCTTAATGTAAGAAGAGTTTTGTAGTCTATCACTAAGATAACAGGAAACATCATAAACCATTATGATTCAGAACAGATCATTAACCATTCACATTTTAAAAAGGAAAACAAAAATAAACACAAGATGGCACAGACCCAAATCCCTCTTTCCACAGTGTGTCTTTTTTGCTGCTCAAGCAACAGGAATACAGCTCTCTGAACGCCTGCAGGTGAATCTTACTTTGTCCTATGTTTCCAAACTGAATGGGAAGGAAGGCTTTCACATTTTTATGACGAATACACAAATACGGCTGATGCTCTGGGAATCACAGGACCACTTATGCCCAGGATGGTTGGTGAGAAATCACTTGAAACCACTTGGTATTCCTCCTGATAAAACCTACAGGGCAATCAGAGCTCCGACAGTCCCACAATGTACAGTACCTAAAAAATGGTTAGATTATGCAAGAGTGATGCACAGCACACATAACTGTGCAGGATACTAGAAAGAACAGTGCTCTTGAAGGCCTGCTTGCCTCAACTGGCTGAGCAGTGATGTTTATTTATTTAGACATTTGGGATATGCCAATGGATTTTTAATGTTTGTCTGTTTCCCACTGCTAGTAAAATATATTATATTCCTTACACACTGTCCAATTTTTAAACCACACTATTGTATTTTCATGTCATACAGTCTCATTTAGCTATTAATACCATTTATTCCTTCCTGAAAAAAACCAGCAGAACTTCAACAAGTTTGATATTTGCAGGAGTGGGAATCTCCTTATGAGACAAAATAACTAAACTTATTGGAGTCATAAATGCTCTGGCAGTAAAATATATGTATATTTCTTTAAACAAGCAGTGTCAGATAATATTTGATCACTATATTTAGAGACATCTTTTCATTTACAGTCTCTGAAATTTATTCTTCAGCCATAAACACGTAGGAAACACATGGAATGTCTCTTTGCAAGGTGATGGCATTTCAACAAAGCATACTGGCAATACAGTTTTGTAGCTGTATAGGCTTACTTTATTTAACTGTATATACCAGAGGAAATAAAAAGGTTTATTTTTATACTACTGCTTATATTTTCAACATAAAGTTCAAAGTGATTTACTAATGTTACATGAATTGCCTTTGAATTACGGTACAGTATTGTGCCTAAGTACAAAGCCTAATGCTATTTTATATTCATAAAACACCACCTGCCCCCAAGCACTTTACAAATGCTAAATACAGCTAAAACCACATTCAAGGGGTAGGGAACAGACCCATTTTACAGAAAATTAAACAGTTTATTGTTATGATAGAGCAAATATCAAATCACTGTTTGACTGGAACAAACAGGGCAAATAAAAGCAGGGAAAAAACAGATGCACATAAGAGGTGGCCTGAGCAGTCAAACTACCTGAAACATGAAGACACCACACTAGTGATACAACCAGGGGTTATATGGAAGAAACAGGTAATCACCCACACCCAAGCTAACCCAAGCTCTACAGTGAAGGGAAGAACTCAACCCAAATTAAAGGGTCCTAAGCACTTCCTGCCAACTTCAGTCTGGCATCCACAATTACAGCATAAGGGATGAGAAATTATCTCCATGGCTTGTCCTTTCAACATCCATGTTCCAACCCACTGTCCATAAATTTGCCTGTTTTTTCAACCTGCAGTTTCCAACACATCCTGTGACAGCAAGCTCAGGAAGTTCACTGCTGTTGACAGACATACTTTTGTTTTCTGTTTTAATATACCTTGCTAGTTTTGCCTTAAGGACTGACTGCAGTTAAGTCTCTTTCACATACTGGAATCTGGTAGAAAACAGCTGCACATTCAATTTATCCACCACCTTCACAATTTTGCACCCCTGATAATTTTTTCAGTCTTTTCCTATCCAAAGTCATTGCTTCTTGGTCTTTCCTTAAACTGCTTCATCCTGCTGATCAAATGAATTTTTCTGTGCACCTTTCCTAGCTTCCACTACAGCTTTCTTGAGAGGCAAAGACCAAGCAGAATCAAAATGTGGGTACAGCAAGACCTATGTATCCACAAGCTGTTGGGAAATTCCAGGAAGGTTTGAACTCCACAAATCCTAACCACATACTCTGAGTTCAATATCATGCAGGCATGGTATTGATAACTCTTCCCCAGGCAAATTACAGTTTCATTCACTGCGTTTTGATTCGCCTTTTTGGAGTTGTTTCCTACTGACATATTATTGGACTACCTGAAAGAACTTAATATTGAAACACATTAATTTATTAGGTCACCCAGGACATTTTGCTGTTCACTTCTCACTCCAGGTCACCAATAAAGAACCAGCCCAGTGAGTTCCTGGGGGATCACTCTGCTAACTCTAAAAAATGAATATTAAGTCATTTTGCTTGCTATCATTTAACCACCAGTAAATCCTTAGAAGGAATTGTCCTCTAATTCTACAGAAACTTGATTTCTTTATCAACTTGTGGTGTGGAACCTTGGCAAAAGCCTTTAGAAAATCCATAGGGCTGTGCTGATACCTCAGATTCTTTCTTCCCTACTCCCTGCTCTGTGAGAAGAATCCAAGTCTTAACCAGCAGGCTACTTGGCCCATGAAACCTGAGATGAATATGTCAATGAACATTAGAGGCTGGGTGGGTAGGAAATGAAAGCTGAGAAAGAGAAGCTGATTTTGCAGTCATTCCCTGAAAGGCCACACATCAGGATAAGGGAGCTTGTCTTTCATGTGTGAACTGCACCTTCAGTGACCAAAACACACCCTGAGGGGATATTCCCATGTATTGAATGTCAAGACACCAAAACTGAAAGAGACCACAACACAGTGAACGACAATTCATGAGGCTGAAACATCAACAGAAGGAACAAGACTAAATTGAGAATTAGAGACAAAGGGACTGTGACAGCCTGAGATTCCCATTTTTCTTTCAAACAGGCTGGAACTTGGAGCAGATACTTCACTGTGGGATACAGGAGGAGGCAAATTTAACAATACTATATATGTATTTAAAACAAATCCAGGTGGAGACATACTTCTCATCTGCAACAGGTCTGTAACTTCCAAAAGCATTTCAGAGTTTCTTAGTTCTTAAAGAAAAAGATCAGACTGCAGAATATTTCAAAGCAATTAAAAAAAGATCTGAGCCTTTTATTTAAAATATATCACACAATGTAAAACAGAATATATTTAGAATATATTTTTATATAGTGTCCTCAGCAAGAGCTTCCTGGAGTGCTGTAAAACCCACACCTACGTAATAGAGAGCTTACACTATCAGAGACTTTTAGAGAGCTCTCCAAGGCGGTATTCACAGAATCATAACCTAGAGAAGGAAAAGACTTATTAGACCATCCAGCCCTCTCCCTGCTGACAGAACTGCTCCCTACAGTGTGCTTCCTCACATTTGTTGCTAACAATCAGCCTCTCTCTACTCTCCTTGGGAAGCCATTCCACAGCCAAATACATCTCATGCTATCATTACCATTATTACTTATTTATGGGCCACGGTATAACCTAAAGGGCCTTGATCAGGATCAGGGGGACCAACTCTAGTGCCACTTGTGAGAGCACTCCTCTCTCCAAAAGAGCACACAGTCAAAAGAGGTAAGCCAAAGCCCAGTGGGAAACATATAACATACCATTAAGGAGAACAGAATAGTATGGGAAGTGTCACAAATGTCCCATGAATTTTTGCTTCAGAGTTTGGTGGGAGGGAAAGGTATGTGCCATGAATAAGAACATCTTTCTGACAGTCACCTAAATAAAGAGGGTTTTCTTCCTCCAAACTTCACCCTACTAGTTATGGGTAAAGATCTGGCATGGTACCGAGAAATCAGTCTTCTTTTTTTGGTGCAAATACACCTTAAGTATTTAAACAATATTACATTTTCTCGTTCTGCTCTAGTCTCAGTCAACATTTATTTGAGCCACACATATTTTAATATTCTCTCATAAATCAATACCTCCAGCATTGCAACAGATTTTGCCACTCTCCTTCCGTCTTTGACAATTTTTTTCCAGTAAGCAATCACCCAGAAATAAGCACCACATCCCCTAGAGGGACTGCACAGAAACAGAGAGGAGATCAGCTCCCTCCAGCACTCACGCAATGCTTGTCTGTGCACATTCAGCCCTTCTGCTGCTGCTTCCTTGCTCCACAGGTCCCTCCCTTACCTGTAGGTCTTGCAGAGCAGTGAAATCAATGCCTCGTTTTCTGGGGTTACTAACAATTATCACTAGATCGTGGGGAAAGCAGCATCGGAGGTAACAGCCCTTGCACAGGAGAATTTGGAAAGAAGCAGCAGAACTGAGTAACAGTATCACATGCCTGTTAACTGAAATGTGCTGTGCTTGGCAGTGTACTGGGAAGAGCCTCCCCCCCGGCATGGTACACAAGAGCTAAAGAGGCTGAGGTCTCTGGTTTGCCCCTCACCGTTTACATACCAGTCAGTGCCAGTACTCTAAAGGACATCAGATCCAGCAACAGCATCTGGAAAAACTGAGCCCTAAGGCAGGGCTGATAAAGAGATTTTTTCCCTCCAGTTTTCATCCTGGCTTCACCTATGGTGAAGCATCCAAGTAGCTGTCATTACTGAAACAAGAGTTATTGCTGCTCTCATTCCTCCTGCTACACAAGCAGGACATTTTCACTTACCTGCTCATCAGAGACCAACAGCTGCTTTCCTCACCTTTCCACATTTCCCATCTCAATGCTCCCAGTCCAGTTATCCTACCTCTTTGCTGCTGGTAACTCAGCCTTTGTTATTTCCCCATTGGACTCAGATCCTGCTGCCCTGTTACCAACCTGCCAAATACAATTCAAAGTGCTGCTTCATTGTTTTTGTCTCTTTGTGTTTTTAACAGTTAAATAATAACTAACTAACTAACTAATTAAAGACCAAGAATAAGAAACACCACAGATCATTTCTTTCAAGGTATGGCTGCAGGCTGCAGGTGAATTGGCACAACCGAGATTGTAATAATTCTGGAAGAGGGAGGGTGAATGACAACATGAGTACAGGCAAGTAAAGAAACCATTTAAATCAGATCTGCAAGTGACAGAAGAATAATTTAGAATGAAATTTTTGTACAAAAGAGAGAAATTACAGAACCAGGTAACTACCACAGAGTTTAACAATTACCTTCTGCAATCACTCTGTTTGCATTGTCCTTCTCTCCCCTCCCACACAGCCGTTTCTGTGTCATTGAGTCTGAAAGCTCTTCAGATCAGAAAATGAACCTTGGTGTCTGTACAGCACCTGGGGCCCTGATTCTGCTGCGATGTTACATAACAACTTTGCACTTCAGAGCACACTTAGCTTTTATTCCTTTTAAGCACTCTATCATCACTGCACATCTTCAGCAAGATCTTCACCCTTCATTGTTCTGGGCCAAAACTAAGATGTCATCATCTTTTCTGCCATACTTCATCCCCCTACATCTCCTGCCTTAACAGCCTTTCTTTTCAATTTTTCACTCTTACAAGTTTGTCCCCAAGCATCCGTCCCCTCAAAGCAAACTCTAATTCAATGAATCATCTTCAAAATTGTGCCTTTTCTTTTATAATGTACTAAAGCCTCTGACAAAGGGTTGCATATGTAAGTCACAGTGTAGTCCTGCACCTCCTCTCTGCCAGTCTCAGTGCTGCTCCTCAGCACTCCTCAGCACTCCTCAGTTTTGATTTCTTTTCCACTTCTCATCTCTTCTTCCTAGCACACTTTCAGCAAACCTGGGACTACACCTCACCCTACAACGTTGTGGGTATTAAAAAGCTACAAACCAATTTTAAGGGGCATGGCTTAGGGGAAAAAGAACCCCACCACATACAGCTTGCTAAGTCTATCACCATTTACATGGATTAGCAGCCTGTCTTTTTCGCAAGCTCAGTCCAAATTCCCAGCCTGCCAGATAATAAATCAACTTTTTGCTTCAGTTGTACAGTCATTGAGAATCTGCATAGTTTTAGGTCAAGCATTTATACCCTTTTTATGATTCCAAAGTTTCTTACCTTGTCATTTACTTACTGAACTGTAAGCTTTCATTGACTTTCTAACCATTGTGGCAAGAACTGCGAGTAGCTGTGCAAGATTTAAAACCTCACTGAGCAGAGGAGCAAAATCAGACTGCAGTAATTTAAAGTATATATTGGGGTGGAACTGTGACCCTATGGAAGCCAATGGAAGTTCTGCCACCATTTCACTGGGGTTAGCTGTCTTCCCTGCCATTTCTTGTGCTGGGGTGACTAAGTATTACAAGCTCTCCATTTTATACCTTGGAAATAAGATGGCTCAGAATGCTTGGAAATAGTTTATTCTACCATTCTATTTTCCTTTTTATCCCCCCCATCCTGGTTAAATATTTTACATACAGTCAATTGCTGTACCTAAACAGCAATTCTTCTTGTGGTTCTGCATGATCCTTCCTCTCCTGCTTGTCAGCTTAATTTCTTCTGCTGTGGCATGGAGTGTGTAATAGCAAATCTAGCACTCAAATTCTTCTGTTTCTTAATTATCTCTGCCCTGTCAGCTATATCAGTGAAAACAAGTTGGCATTAGACAATTCAGACACAAGTAAACATCAAGTTGTGATAATATAGAGTCCTGCATTACTGTCATTATGGAAAAAGCTGTTTCAGGAAGGCTTAAAAAATTAAATAAGCCCAGCATTTCTAAATGGCTAAAAACCTAAGGATATCTAAATTATTCTTCAATATCTTAATCATCTGGGAGAATCATGATCTTATATAATGGCCATTTTAAATGAAAGGTTTGCTGCTCTGCACGGTTACCACTTCATTTCTAATTGTGAATTAAAGTATAATTTAGGGTGGCTGTATGCCAACTTGACTAGAAAAATTTAGACAGTAACTCTGGTTGAAAGAAGGGGGGAAAAAGCAGTTAGATTTCTTTAAGTAATAGAAAATCACTCACCAAGCTGTACTTTAAAACAAAACACTAGAGCTTTAACTCAACAAACTGACTTGAATTAAACCACAGAAAAAAGTGCTTGCACTGTAAATCTTACAGGGCAGAAGTGATGGTAGGTTATCATTCTGTTTATTAGCATGCACTTTGGAGAGTTCAGGGCAAGTATGGATACGCATTCATTCCATTTTATGCTGCACATTACTGAAAACACATTCCTCATAAATAATTCATAAATGCATTGTCTGAAATTTCAGATTCCAAAAATACAACACCGTTTTCAACTTTATGGTTGCTTGGTCTTCAAAATAGAAACAGACAATTGGATGGATGGACTTCACAAACCTGATAAGAACCCATCAGTCAGAATTACACTCCAGAGGTAAATGCAAACATCTCCCAGCCTCTGATCCCTGGAAGCAAGGCCATGATGATAGACCCTGTGCTTGTGCTAGCAGCCCCTTGGTAGGGAACAGGCAGGAAAAGAGAAAGGGCAGAAGTAACCACATAGTGAGGTGTGGTGGAGAGCTAGTAAGTTGAAATTGGGTAGAAACCCAAAGGAATTTAAATTTAAGGTATATTAACAGTCAAAATACAAAGAATGAATATAGCTTGTCTTGCAAAAAGCCCATTCTTCAGACCAGACTGAAAACAAAAGAGCTCTGCTTTTTGTTCTCAGCTTTTAACTTGTATCACTTTGTTTATGACATCGTAACTGGCATCATCTTTATGTCAGTTATGCTAGCATGAGTGAGGTGAATAGGTTCTTGCACTTCATCTGAAGTCTAATTCCTGCAGAGAGCAGAGTGACCACAGCACACAAAAGAAACTGAAGTATGCTTCATAGGCTGGAGTGCTTAGGGTTTATATACACAGTGATTTCTGTATCTTGCTGACATTATATATGTAGCTTATACTCAGTTGGTTTTTTTATCTTCATATCATGCTCAGAAGCCTGACATCAGATAGCAACTGCTTTTCAGCCAGATTTGCATTCACTTGCTCTGTTCTACTCACCTCCCAGTGACGGGCACACACAATTTTCGGTACCTTATCTAGAGAAACATTTGGTGCCCAGCTCCTAACAGAACAACAGCGCATGATCTCCCTATGCACCAGCTCTTTATATGAACTAATTCCCTCCAATTTGCCTGAGAACAAACATTGCAACTGAGCTCAAATACTTGGCATCCTAATGCACTGACTGCTTGGGTGCAGACCATATGTGAAAAAACAACGCTCTCATAAAAACTGTATTCCAGTACCCAACTGCTGTAAAACTTCTCACTCAGTGCTCCAGCATAGAAAGACTGGGACTATCTGTCACTCTGTTCCATTTCCAGGTGTGCTGAACTCTCTGGGGTAATATTTAAATCAGCTGAGATTTCATACATCAAAGATGAGGATACATAATTCAAGAGGAGCCACTGAGATAAAACAGTAGCTGTAAAAAATACGGTGTGTTGGTGGTGCCTGGTTTAGCATGTCAAAGAGGGGCCACTGCTGGCGAGGAGCCGCATGCCGCCAGCACCGGAGCAGGTCGTGTGGCAGAGCAGGCACAGCCTCTGTCAGCTTCACAGGGACACAGCCACCGAGCAGGTCTGGCACTGTGCAAGTACTGGGTTGCAAGGCACCCTACAGAAAAAAACAGCAGTGAGGCACGGAGCACCAGGCGCTCAGGCCCAGTGTCCCTTGGCTATAGTCATCACACGCTAACAACCTCTTTCAAAAACTTTACACAGGTGGTAGGTGTCCCACTGAGATAAATTACCTACTTTCAGCTGCTGAACAGATGGGCAGGGAAGTGAAATTTTAGTTTGTTCATTCCCAGCAGTAACTAGCAAAGATGATCTCGGCTGCTGCAGGATCACTTTTCCATAACCACACACCTGCGAACAGTCCATGATTCTGTTAGAAACTACATAAGGTTGTTAATACACTACAAAATAAGGCAGGGCACTTAACAGCTCAAGAAACTGATGCTAAGTCTCTCATTCCCATATTCTTCAGAATATACTGTAGGCTGAGTGAGGCCAGAAAGTGTACAGAGAGAGACCTCAACAGGCAGGAGAAATGGGCTCACGAGCATCTCTCAACCTGCAACAGCAGGAAATGCCTGGTCCAGTACTTGGGGAGGAATAACTCCAGGCACAAGCACATGGCAGGTTTGACTGGCTGGAAGGCAGCTTTGCAGAAGGATCTGGATACTTGCTATCCTGATACACAAAAAGTCCCAAATAGAAGCCAGCAAAGGCCAGAACTGATGGAAAGTCAAGGGAGTTGATCCTCCTCCTCAACTCAGCACCAGTGGGACACAGCTGGAGTACTGTGCCCTGTGCCCTGTCCTAAACTCTCCAGTGTAGGAGACATGGACCCAATGAAGATGATTAAGGCTTTGATGTATCTGACACAAAAGTAAAATGTGAGAAAGCTGGAACTGTGCAACCTGGAGCAAATGCAGCTCAGGGTGACCTCACCAATGGGTATAAATACTTGATATGGCAAAGAAAAAAGCTGGAGCCAGGCTCTTCTCTGGAGTGCCCAGTGAAAGGACAAGAGGCAATGGGTACAAACTGAAATACAGGAAATTCCATTCAAATGGAAGTAAAAAAGTTTTCTTGCTATGTGGGTGGTTGAACATTGGTACAGACTGCCCAAAGAGGTTGTTCATCAACACAGACCAAAAGGGCAAAGACTGACTACCAAGGACTGGATGCTGACCTAGCACCTATGCAGTGCAGGCATCATACAAACAAGGAAGTTTAAAGTACCAATCAATGCCTGCAAACCAGGAATCTCCAGAAACAAATCAAAACATTAACCAAGGACTTCTGCCCAGAAAAGTCTGCAATTCATGAAAACCAAGATTATGGGAAACCTGATGATATATTTGAAGAAGTCATGTCAACAAGTGACAACTTATACTTCACCAAGTCACTTACAACTATTCACATGCAAATATATTGCAGTGTAGCCCAAACCCTGTACATTTTTTTTTTTCCTTTTTTAATAAGATAGTCATAGCCCCACTGTAAAAAATTTAACAAAAATAATTTTAGTATCTTCCCTTTAAGCTTGCAAATATTTTCCTGGCAGAAGTCCTGAGCTAACTTTACAGCAAGATCTCTCAAAGGAAACAGAACTTTAAAAAAAAAGCCTCAAAAAAAAAAAAAAAGCACTACAAAATGAATGTGACCCAGGGACTTACCCTTCTATGCAACAACACGATCAGAGTGCACAGAGACAGTGAAGTCCGCAGGGCGTGAAATTAAAATTTTCACACAGATACAATGAAGTAATGATACAATGTTACAACCTTGGCACAAAAATCTTCTGGTTTGAGTAAAGTCAATGTCATGTGATGTTACGGTTTGTGCACTGGTAGAAAGAGTCTGCTGCTAAAAAGTTCATAACAAAACAGAAGAGGCAAAAGCAAGAAAATTGTACAGCTAATTACAACAGACCTGTACATTCTAGTGATCCAGACATCCCTTAAGATGCTCATCTCAGTCAAATCAGGCTGTCAGCGCAGGCTGAGTTAAGAAAACACACTTATCTTTCATGTCTAGAAATCTAGTTGCTGAGAGGCCATTAGGAGATAAGAAAGAGATTGGCAAGGAAGGGGGAGGGAGAAAACAACTCTCTTATGAGGTCAGTTTGTTCCCTACAAACGAGGTAGATACACAGGTTCAAAATTCCAAGCATATGGATAAGAACAGGGATGCACAGAGCAATTAACAGAGTCAAGCAGAAGCTGGGATGAGCAGCAGCTGGAGCACTGTTAAAGTCCTTCTAGGGATTGCTTCACCTGCTACAGTAAAAAGAAAAGGCTGTGCTGGAAGAACACTGGCTCCTAAGCAAGGACAAGGTCATTGGAACAAGAGAGGAGCTTGAAAAATTCTAGGCAGAAGCAGGCATAGGGGCACAGACACTTTAGAAGACTGTGTCACATCACAGTGGTCACCTGCAAAGCAAGCAACCTTTGTACTGCAAATACACCAACACAGTCTCACAGGGATTCACCAGATACTCTGCAGGGAGCAGGAAGCTTTACTTCTAAGACTATGGAAAAGTCTCTCATAAATCATAATGCAGCTTGTACATTAGGATGTTTCACAGAGACCCAACAGACTGACAGACATGCATGTATTCTATAAAATATATTTACAGGCCTGAATTCTGTGGGGGAAGAATCAGAATTCAGTAATACTGCTCACTTCAAACCACAATTTTGTGATCACAAGCACAGAAGTTAATGCATGCAAGAACTATTGGCAATGTATTTCTAGTAACCCTTCCAGAAATATAACAGAGAAAGTCAGTCTAACAGTGCAAAGGTCATTCCTTACAAGACAAGTTTCTCATCCTACTGATCCAAGACAGTACACACAGAGAAACATACAGCCAAATGTGACTTAACAAAAACTTCAAGTCTTCAGCTTATTAATTTTTTTTAATTTTTCTCATTTCATTCCAGTGATTTCATTAGGTTAGACTTCTTCATCTTTATTATAAAATAATCAGAACTGAAATGTTTCAATAAACCCAATTTCTGTTTTAAGTAGTAAAAGATGATTCAACGCAGATGAAGCAAAAACGAAAGTTAAAAGTACAATGGCATTAGAGGCTTTGTGAATATACTTTAAAAGATGTTAAATATATAAATTATATATTAGTACTCTAGAATGTCTTTGATTGTTTTTTACATTAAAGAAAAAGAACTGTATGAACATTTTTTTTTTTTCCATAGAATAACAGAATAGTTTGGGTCAGAACAGAAATTTAAAGGTCATCCAGTCCAACCCCTTGTAATAAGCAGGGACATCTTAAACTAGCTGATTTTTCACTATGTTCTCCAGCAGTATGGAACAAAGCAAAATACTTCAAAACTCACAGGTGGGAAGAAACAAAGGTGAAAAACAACACTTAAGTCACCACCATTAACACAGAGAGTGCTAACTTAGTACAGGGCAGAAACAAAAGATACAATATTATTCTCAGTAAAAGTTTTAGATTTCCAACATATTTCCAAATTATTTCCCTCCCAACACACTCAGACTAAAAGAAATAATTCATTTTTCCCCCCTCAGGGGGCCATAAACTAAATACCACCCCAAAAACAACACAAAACAGATAAAAATTAACTAACATGATCCCAAGCTACTGGGGAGCTAGAAACATGTTGCATGGAGAAATTCAAATATTATATATAATCAGTATCTACCATTAAATAAATGGTGAGAAAAAAATCCAGCAAGATACTGTTTTCCTTCTTGATTATCTAGATGTTGAAGAGATAGCTTCAGTGTTCTAGTCACAGCCCATCACAAAGCCAAACTTAACAATGATCAATAGCATGTGTTTTTGAAAAGGAAATATGGCCTAGGAAGAGAAAAAAAGTCACACCTGCAGTAGAAACTGGTGCACTCAGCATGAATAAAGATCTGTAAACAGAGACTACAACATCACTCTCTGTTTCCTTCAACTCTGTATCAGAAAGCTAAAGGCATGTTACCTGTTTCAGGGTACCCCAAAGTAAAGGCAACAAAAAAAAAACCATATTCAGTTCAGTAGTTCAAAGTTCAATATTCTTTACACTGAAACACCACCATTACTTTCCCTAAACAAATGTGGAAGATACCTTGGCTCTTTCATTACTCTATCCAGGAAAAATCAGGGCATTGACAGGAAAAACCAGGACATTGTTATAATGTCCTACTGAGCTCACGACAGATATGTAACATGGTAGGATTGAGACACAAGCCCAGATATTGGGTTTTTCCCAATCAGAAACATCTCAACAAGAATAAGAGATAATAGTTTAATATTTAAAAATAGATAACTATTTAAAAATCATTATTATAATACATATATTAAGAATGACTTTTAAAAGCTTTATTAATTAGAAGAAATGACAATAACAATCTTGAAATATGTGACATTTAGAAACACAATAATGATAAAAGGTCAGGGTACAAGCTCACTGCTGGTTTTTGTCTTCATTTACATCATCTGAATGTGCCATCTCAAAACCCTGTCTGAGGCTCACTGGTTTTTCCAGTAGACAAGAAAATAAAGAATTATTCCCTACTCATTTTCTCCAGGTCACTTTTAATTTTATAAAATTCTGATAGTATCCTAAACTTAGCCACCTCTTTTCCAAGCTGAAGAGTCCTAGTTGTACTGTTCATTCCATAAATCTCTCTCACATCTGGGAGCAATCCATTGCACTGCCCAGATGTGACAAGCAACACACAGTAACCACTACTGAGCAAAAATTTGCTACAGCAGTCTATCATTTCAGAAGTGGAAAGAATAGAAAAATGAGAAAGCTTGTTAAAAACAGTAGTCATACAAGGGATCCAAAAATGGAGATTCAACCTATGAAGAAAGACTTCAGAGGGATGAAAAGAAACCTTACCAGGTTAAGTGAAATAGTAAACTGTTATCCAATCCAGTCTAAATGAAGAAAATTGAACAAACTGCTAGCTCAAGGGAAGTAAAAAAAAAATAGCACAAACCCACAACCAAAAAAGCCCACAAATTCAAGCCCCACAAAGAATTACAGCCAAAGACTAAGGGTTATTCTGCTGAAAGCATTAGGTCCAATAACAAACCCCAGTTTTAAGTATATAAAATATAGGAAGTTAAAGCTAAAAGGAAATGAAGTTACAAAAGGAACAGGATGATAAAGCTACAGCAGAAAAACTCCATGAGATGAACATACATTCACCATGTAGGAACTTATGAAGTTTCTGAAGCTACAGAGGACATGGTGGAAGACCTGTTTGAAGGTGAAATGTCTTGCAAATAAATTACGGAACAAATCCACACAAATGAACAAGAATGAATTGCTGGGACCAGCTGGCACTCACTTAAACTTCTGAAGGAGCTCAGGTATGAAACAGCTGAACTATTAACTGTAGCTTGTAACTAACTGCCTAAAACTGCTTCAGTTCTGAGCAAATGCAGGATTTTTTTTTTTTTCAGTGATT
>VYZP01002446.1:0-11836 GCA_013400635.1 Hypocryptadius cinnamomeus | reverse complement strand
TCCTGCTAGCCAAAGCATCCACTGAAGGCGAATTCCCACACCCATATTTCACTATAAAGAGAGGTGTTAAAGACTACACAGCTGTACGTAGTCTACCACAGAAGTTTTAATAGCTCATACAGGACAGCACCTGCTACAGAGTTAGAAAACTACGAACTCCTCTCTATTAATCTAGCTTCCACAGAAATTCAGGTCAACAATATTTCAAAAACAGAGGGTAACTCCCTACTCCAAGCAAAGTAACTGATGTAGTTCTTGGACTACCCAGCTACTTGCATTCTTACAAAACAACAAAACAAATCCCATAATTTCATTTATCATTGACCATCAAAACCTATTGTCTTCAAATACATTTGCCGTTTCAGAAGGCATCCCTGCTCTGAGCTGGGAAAATCTCCAGCAGGAGCAGCTGCTTTCAGGTTTATAATTGCAAACACGGAGAACATCCCAACCAGCTATTATTAGATGCCACAATAGTAACATGGTTTGATTTTAGAAGTAGGAAAACATCCTAATCATTTGTCTCAGGTTGTTCCAGTCTGTACATTGATGTCTGCTCATTAAACTTTGCTGCCCACTCTCAAGAGCATCTTCTCCTCTTGCTTTACTACAGCCCTAATACATAGGCCATTTAGGTGTTTACTAGCACAAACTACTCAGCTCAAGAAGGATTTTTTGATTCAAGGAAGTTTAAAAATCAGTTGAAGATTCTTTGAAGGATTACAGAAAATTTCTTTCAAGAGGTTTAAGTCTTCCTAGCAACAGCAGGATTGAGTTACATTTAAAACCTAATGATTCAGACATGAAAACAGATAAGGCTTGAATTTAACCCAAAATTTTGTTACATTTACTGACAGTGTTCTCCAGGTAAGGAAAAAACCAGCAAGCTTATATGGCTTACCAACAATGTTTAAGTCTGTCAGCAAGCAAAAAAAGCTTCCTTCTCACTGGAAGATACAGACTACAGAGGTTCAGAGTTCTTAAGGCTGTCCACAGAAGAGTATACTGAGGAAGTTCAGTTTTAAGCCTACCTGGGTTGTGTTTGATGACATTTCTCAGAGCCTCCAGGGCCATTTCAACCCTCCGTAAGCGATCTCCATGTTGATTGGACTCCACTTTCCCAGTCTGAGTTATCGCCATGAGCGTATGAAGGTACTGTGCTTGTGAGCCTACGTAATCCAAGAGGCTTGCAGCAAATGCTTTAGGAAGCTTTGAAGTAGAGATGACAGCATTTTTAGCTGTGTGGTGCAACAGTACCCACAGTAGAAGAAAATGTATCCAAATAACTTCTACATTTCACATATTCCTTTCTTCCAGACAGGCAGATCTTCTCTATGATCACTATAACATCTGGATCACATTAAACCCTATTTCTAGCTAAACATACACTTAAAAAGCTGCCACTACTCCAACAGGTGTGTGTTTGCCCATACACAGAGATTGACCGTAAAGCCAATAGGCAAAACCATCACCTCCTGTAATTACTGAATCAACCCAAGTGTCTGCACCACAAGCTTGTAAAGAGAAGTCATTAAGACATCTGAAGAGCACATCTTATGACAGACTTGATCTTTTAATTTATTCTGCTCCAGTAAAGAGCCTTCTCATAACATGCTCATCTCGAAGGAAATTTCCATAACATTTTGTATTTCCTCCATTCTCTTCACACTCACAGATAGATAAACAGGAAAAAGTAGCATTCCAAACACTAGTTTTAACAGGAAAATTTTTAGCTACATCTCACCTCTAGTTGGAAGGTAGGGACCTCATTGTAGACTCTAACAAAAATCTCTCCCACAATAAGTTCCTTTGCATGGTCACTGAAGACAAAGTCAGATCCATAGCTCTTGTCACAATCACCCTTTAAGCAGAGATAAGCAGAAAAAGCTCAGACAGAAAATAATCTTGTAGAAAGTGTAAAGCTATAATCCAATCATAAAGTAGGCAATACTTGAACAGAAAACTTAATGCTTCAGCAAGTCAGAAGCTCAGACTGAAACATAACACTAAATGAACAAGCAAAATCTTAGGGGTTTTGTTTTCTTTTAAAAACTATGGAATGAAGAAAGTGACTTTGGGGTAGACAACAATGGATACTTGTATTAACCATACAATTGCACCCCGAGAGGATATAGGAAAACACAAAACAGTTTATAAAAAAAGTAGTACTGGGATTTAAAGTAAAGAGTATCTTACTCTCTTAATCATGCTTTCCTGCTGAGATTCCAAAAACTCAAGTAATTCAGCTCGTGTCCCATTGTTCCAGATCAAGTAGGGGTTCTCTGTGTTACTGTTAAGCATCTTCAGAGTCTAAGAAAAGGAATTTACATGATGTAACACATTTACAACAGTTTTGGATCATCATGCACAGTAATGAGCATTTTTCATGGTATCAGTAAATCCGATCTCATTAACAACTAGACTGATTACACAAGGAAGTTTAAAGTATGAAACTCCCCATATTAGAAAAACAGTATGCGTAAGTTACGTGGTAAAGTAAAATCTAAATTCTAGTTTTCTCTTTATTCTGCTCTGAGACACACTTATTCCAGATTCTCCATCCATTTTTGACAGTGAGCAGCAACTACCTGCAGTATCTCTTTACAGATGACTTCCTCAGCACCACTTTTAAAGAGTTAAGTCTAACCTTTGCTCTTCATCACCATGATGTCCCTTAAGCCTTGAATAATTAACTCCACTTTTTTGTTCCTGTATTGTTTTGCAAATATTAGTCTATAAAGCACTGTTCCTGTCCATAGTCTTTGAGGCTGAACCAGTTTCTTTTCCCTGCAGTTATCTCAACTGCAAATAAAAATCACATTTTCTGTTCTCAGTATCAAGTTGGTCTAAGAGAGCTCAATGTTTTAGAAGTGACCAGCTACTCCTTTTATAAATCACTAGAGAAAGTTTTGGCCAACAGATGCTCACCTCAGTAGGACTGACCACAGCAAGTTTTCTTGCAATGTAGGGTGTCAACATTCCAGCCAAGCTTTTCCTGATCGCTGGGTTTTCAGGAGTAGCTTGTTCATCAGAAAGATACCCTCCAAGGCGACTCAGAGCCAGGAGACTGAGCTTAGCAAGGCTATTTGCTACCTCCTGAAAAATATGGAGACAGTTTGAGAAAACCTAGAGATTTCTTCTGATAGCAAAAATTTACTTTTATACCGTTTGATATAATTAAAAATGTCTTGCATGAAGTCCATTAGAAATCATGGGCTTTGGCAGCTTTAACAGTCAAATGCTTTAAAAAAATAAACAACAACAACAAAAAAAAACAACTCAAAGAGTTGTTTTCATCACTATACAAAAATTCCCTTCCAAAACCTTCTGTTAATGTTACTCTTCATGCTATTCAATGATTCTAATAAATATTTGAATACACCTGGTCTCTTAGTAAGTGATGGCAAGCAACAGCCACTGATTGTTGACAACACCTCGGCAACATTACCTGGTGGTTTGAATCTTCACTTTTCTGAATCCCGCTCTCCTCCAGTGTATAGTCATAGTTGAAGAGGTAACCCAGTAAGTACCACAGAACTCCAGCTTGGAACAAATGTGTTTGTAGCCAGTAATCTAAGGCAAAGGAGCTAACACACTCTACTCCTAAAGCAGCTACTCGTGGTATGGTCTGGGGGGAGAAAAAAGAAGTTTGCCTTAATGCCTGTAACCAAAGAATGCCAACTGGTTTCTGTACCAAAGATTTAAAAGCCAAAACGTGCTAATTCTGCAATACTACCTAAGCAGCCCAGAGACAAAACTGAAGTAGACGTAATTTCTGCAGCTGTAGTATTGGTAACTAACAACATGGCTAATTGGTCAGCATCTTTCAAAGGGAAGAGTACTTAAATAGTTATTTCATATGATTATAAAGAAGTAATGATGAACTGCTGGAAAAGCAATTCAAAACTGCGGCAGAGATTGCCAGGTGAGTTTTTATGGCAATACATGCATCCTGCAGGGACTAAAGAACACACAAGCCTACACAGTCAATTACTAGAATCTGGTTTTAGTCTCATGTTCTAACACACCTCACATGAAAAGTTAAAGACAAGCTTTCCTTAATTCAGACAAAATTAATCATTTTCATAAAATGAGGCAAATTCAAAAGAGCTAAATGGCAAGAAAATTTCTTAAATACTGTTCCCAGAGTTTATGCTGGCTTTAGAGTCTATCTGCTTATGCAAGGCCTAGTTGTAATACTTTTATCTGCTGATTAAGTACAGTAAGCCAAGTTGCCTGATGTGTCAGTTAAAAGGCAAAAGAGGCTGAATCTTTAGAGTGGCTGCAGTTTAAATCTAAAGTTTAAATGGATTCAAACAAAAGTATTGAAACAAGGCAGTTGAGTTCTGTATTTCCTGATTTGCTGGGATCTTACAGAAGGGTTTGACCAGGCACTGCAACTATGAGGAAAGGCTGAGAGAATTTGGTTTGTTCAGCCCAGAAAAGAGGTTTCAAGGTGACCTAATTGGGCCCCCAAGTACCTGAAGGGAGCCTGCACAAAAGAGGGAGAGGGACTATCTACAACTGTATGGAGTGCCAGGACAAAGGGAAAAGCCTTCAAACAGAGAGAGTAGGTTTAGATCAGATATTAGGAAGTATTCTTTATTGTGAGGGTGGTGAGGCACTGAAACAGGTTGCCCAGAGAAACTGTGGATGCCACATCCCTGGCAGTATTCAAGGCCAGGTTGGATGCAGGTCTAGGCAACTTGGTCTAGTGACAGGTGTCCCTGCCCATGGCAGGGGAATTGGAATTAGATGAACTCTATGTCTCTTCCAACACAAACCGTTCTATGATTCTATGACTGTCTTATCTGCCCAAAAACCAGAATATTCCCCTAAACATTTAACAGCTAAACACCCATTTGGACAAACAAAAGGAGCACTCACCTTGCCATAATACAGTAGTCTACAGAGGTCCTTAATTATGTTAGGCATTTCTGTAATCTTCTCTCTGCATTCCTCAAACTGAGCTGCTACACTATAACACTTACTAATGTATCCACATACCTACAAAACACAATATTTTATTGGTTCCAAGAGGAGGAAAAATGCATATTTAAAATTGTTTTTTTTATATATACAATACTAGATCAACGTTTTTATTATCTATACACACACATTTGTGTTTATTATCATATTGTACATATACATACACAATGCAGTCTTCTGAGAAGACCATACACTCAATTAAAGCTGCTGCTTTAAACTCACCTGTACAGACATATCATCTGGCTTGCTAGAACGAGTCAACACTGCTACACAACGATTAAATGCTTCTTGCAATACCTGTGAGGATTGGATGATGTACAAATTCAGTCACAACAAAAAGAGGTAAAAGCCAGCAAAACCAAAACACCAGCTGGTAATTTTTAATGGCTGAAGGGAAACATTTCACAAAAATCTGCTGCTTGCACAAATGGTTTGTAGTGCAAAATTCCTTGCAAATGTTAGTCATAACCTTCAATTCTTTAAGAGTTGAAGGTTATGACTAGCATTTGCAAGGAATTTTGCAAATGCTTGTCATAACCTTCTTCTAGTCACAGTCTTCTCACATGTGAGCTAATACCTAAGTCAGTGTGCAGATGACACTAAGTTGTGTGGGAGTGTGGACCTCCTGCAGGGCAGGAAGGCTCTACAGAGGGATCTGGATAGGCTGGACCAATGGACCAAGACCAGCTGTGTAAGTCAATAGGATGAAATGCTGGGTCTGGCACTTGGGTCTCAACAACCCCATGCAGTACTAAAGACTGGGTGCAGAACGACTGGAAAGCTGTCTGGCAGAAAAGGACCTGGGGATGCTGCTCAACAGCCACTGAACATGAGCCAGGGTGTGCCCAGGAGACCAGGGTACCGATGGCATCCTGGCCTGGACCAGCAACAGTGGGGCCAGCAGGACCAGCGCAGTGATTGTCTCCCTGTACTCAGCACTGGTGAGGCTGCACCTTGAATGCTGTGTTCATTTTTGGGGCCCCTCTCTACAAAAAAGACATTGAGGTGCTGAAGCATGTCCAGAGAAGGGCAACAGAGCTGGGGAAGGTTCTGGAGTACAAATCTGATAAGGAGCAGCTGAGGCAGTAGGGGTCATTTAGCCTTGAGAGAGGAAGGCTAAGCAGAGACCTTATCACTCTCTACAAGCACGTGAAAAGAGGCTGTAGCAAGGTGGGGATTGGTCTCTTTTCCCAAGAAACAAGAGACAGGACAAGGGGAAATGGCCTCATGTTGTGCCAGGGAAGGTTTAGTTTGGATATTAGAAGAAATTTCTTCACTGAAAGGGTGGTCAAGCACTGGAACAGGCTGCCAAGGGAAGCAGCTGAGTTGCCATCCCTGAAAGTAATTAAAAAGGCATGAGGATATGATTTAGTGGGACTTGTCAGTGTTGGGATTAACAGCTGGACTCTATGATCTTTAGCATCTTTTCCAACCTATGTGGTTCTAATATTGTAATATGTGCAATGAAAAGGCCTTCTGCTCAAGTGACTTGTTCACGTTTATCTATTCTTTCACATAAAAAATGTAGCAGTTCTGTAAAGGAGTAGAGAAACCTCATATGTAGCTTGTTTATCCACAGTTCAATAGACAAGCCCAGGTCCACAAAAGGGTATACTCTGCAAGATGTTTCTCCTACTGTATCCAGAATATCTGAGATATCTGAGATATTAAGAGTAATAGGTGTCTCAGGACCCAAAGTGATTCTCAATTACATCTGATTCCCAGGCATTGAGGATCTAAGATTTGTAGCTATGGAAAAGTTAGACTAAAAGCATGCATTTCAACACATTTCTTTACATTTACCTCAATTCCACTTTCTCTCCTCAGTTCTTCTGCATTTAATGCTGAACAACTGACAGTATGAAAAGCAAGTTCTGTAGCAGCAGGCAACAGTGGAGATTCTTTGGAAAACAGAAGGTCATCTGATGTTTCAATGGTAATGGTCTTTATCAGCATAGGATAGCCTGCATACTTGTAAGGTTTCAAATCTGAAAGAGGAAAAAAAGTCCAAGTTTATGTATATGCACAGTCCAAGCAATTTAAGCCACCACAAAATTATTGGTGGAAGATACATAACATTTATAAGGACTAGGAAAGGAAGCCAAACACCCGGGAAATCTGGAACAAGACTGAGCAGTCCACATAATCTAATTCCTCATCACATAGAACTGTTCATGCTAGAAGCTAACAGAGCCTCACAGGAAGAATTCATTTAAGATCAAAAAGGCTTGTCTCCAAGCTCAGTAAGCCCCCAAGCTCAAAGCCTTCCCAATGATGCTTGTCTCTCTCCAGAGAAACTCAAGTATAGCTTGGTCTCTGTCTTGGGCCACAACTGGCTAACAATAAGCCTACAAGGACCTTGTCCAGTTTGACACAACAATTTTAAGTTCTAAATTGCATTTTTCATTCCTGTAGAATTCAGCAGTGCTAAAGCATAATTTCATTTTTCATAAGGAGCCAACTGCAAGCCAACACATTTAAGTCTATACCAATGCTGTCCCTAGCTCCACATAACTGACAGGACTATGATTGCACATGAGGTTCTTAGTTTACCATTATAATGTAACACTTAAAACAGCAAAACACTGTTGGCTCTGCTTTGACATGGCAGCAGCTACCAGCCTGGGACTGTAGCTGGAGCCAAGTGTTAGGGTGCTCTAGCTATCCCTCTTTCCCAGCTGAGCAATGAGATAGGTCGTGTTGCAGCACACTCACCCAAGGACTCTAACACTGGTCAGAATTCCTGCAAGAATGGCTCATTGTTAATAGCCAGATGATGCAATCTCACGTATAACCAGCATCTGGGTGACTGAGTACTAGCGAGGATTTGTCCGCATAGACAGAATTCTCCGTACAGAGGAGGATTCAAATTGATTAGCATTGGAGCAGAGCACTTCAAAGAGCTATTCATGCTGTTTTGAATTAAGTTTTACAGCAGATTAGTTTATTTCATGGAAGAAAAAGTTCTAATTTGAAGCCCTATACCATAGCTACATAATGCTGTGGCAAGTCAGAAACCAGATCAACAGAGCACAGACTAAAGAAGAGAGGAGATTAAAGCTGACTGAAATGACCACTAAATAAACAAACATAAAACACTAAGGCAGCATGCTTACCTTCCTTATGCCTGTTGAAGAGGATGCTTTGAGTTTTCAAGATCAAAATTATGTTTTCTGGATCTGGCCCATCTATCACCTTGGCAGACTTCGTGCACAGAAACTCATATGCTTTATTAACTTTTTCAAACATATCCTGCCAATAAGGAGAAACAGCCGTAAGTGTTGTTAAGAACACTCTAAATTACTGGAGCATCAGTTTAAGTGCAAGTAAAATAAAGCATTTCGGGTTACTAGCAACAGCATTAACTTTGCTGCCTCACTGCACTTCACGAAATACTGCAAACATTGGTTGATAGATTAGTTTTCTTTTGTCTCCTGAACTCTGTCCCAGGCAAGAGACTTTAAATCAATCATAGTATGACAAAACCAGTAAGTACAGTTGGATTGTGAGAATGAGCAAAGGACGCAGTCAGTCTCTGAAAGGGAACAAATAGCTTGTTTAGGTCCTGTGTAACTCCAAACAAGACCATTTCTGAGATGTGAGTCTGATCTGACTACACCACTTTACTGTAGAAATCCTAAATCCTTGAATGATATTAGTTATATTATTAATCTGTAGCATTAATCTGTATTTTATAACTCATCTGGAGCATAGCTTTTAAAAGGAAGAAAGACAATTTAAGTATGCATTTCCAAATTCTTAATATATAGAATAGCTGAATATGTTCCCATTTTATTAACACCATAAATTTGTGCTGTACATACCCTGCCTTCTGGATTCTTGTCTGGGTGGTATTTTTGAGCCAGCCTGAAATAAGCTTTCCTGATCTTACTTTCATCATTTCTGCAATAAAACAAGTTCCATCAATTACACTTAATAACAAAAAACCTAAAACAACCATAGCAAAACCAGCCTGGGGTTCTGACAACAGTACTAACAGTAACTGCAATTGAGTGAAAACGACAAAGCTCTCCTATTTCCTTTTTAAAACCCTGCTTCATCATCTTACACTGAATGGGAGGTAATTGTGTGGTCACAATAGGAAGAAATTTTAAAGATTGAAAGTATTTTAATACTCTTGTACCTAATATACTACCCAGAAGGTGCTCAAAGTCCCTCAATATTTTAAATGAAGTATCCAAATGAGCTACAAGTGTTGAAAGTTAGTATTTCACCATTTCCAGTAAGTGCACTGGTCTTGAAGGATAAACACAAACTGCTGTTGGTTCAATTCTAGAGACCTGAAGTCAGAAACCAGTGACAAGACAGGATGCAAAAAATTCTAAGGGTATAATCACCAAGAAAAAAGGCAATATGGGGGAGGGAGAAGGATGATTACAGAAAAAAAGCTCCTTTGAACATATTCAAGTTCTGCTATATTCTTTGCTCACTATGGCTAAAGCTTGTCCTTTAAAAGAGCAAAGCTCAGAGCATTCTTTTCCCCATTCTCAGCTTATCTAAGCACTTTAAAAATTGTTTTCTCAAACATTGGAATTGTACTTCCAAGCTTTGTTTCTTTTTAGCAAAGCAATCCTTCACTGTGAAAGAGGCAGGTGCCACACGTGACCGAGCTGGTACCACTAACTCGTTCCAAGTACCGAGATATGAAACTTCAGTTTGTTCAGTGCATGGAGTTTATATAAAGTATTTATACAACTTTAAATCCTGAAGACAACTTACTGGCCTTGTCCTCTGGGTAGGTTAAGAACTTCATAAGCATCATCTATTGACATGGTAGGTGGCTTCTTCTCCACCTCCTTCTTCCAAGCTTCTAGGGTATCTTTCAACAGTTTAATCTTCAAGAATTACAATTTATTAGTCTTTCATTTATGCTGACACCAGTATACATATTTTTTAATAAAATGCTGTTTTACTAATGAATCCTGTATTTTATTCAAGATAAAAGCACCCTGAGATTAAAATGACCTGTAAGAGTCAAATTAGAAGACGGAGAATCGCTTAAATAAGACGCAGCTCAAATCATGATACTATAAAAACCGAAAAGCTGCATGAATAAATAAAGCTGCTTAGACAGATCTAGTCCATAGACTTGTACCAAAAAGACCTCTTCAGTTAATGTACTGACATGTTAGTTTGGCTTCTTTTGCAGCACGGACAAATAAGAACCCCAAAGCCATGATTTCCATTCCCTCTTCCCACCCCCAAAATAAGATTCACTGAAACACTCTCTGAAGTTTCTTGGTTGCTTGATTCTGCTATTTAAGTAGTCACCACAAAAAGGATAGACTTACGAGATTGCTATGTAGCAAGAACACTATGCTGCTTCAAGATAAAGTAGGGTTTAATGTATTTACTTGTGGACCAAAATTCACAATAAAGGAGTTACTTGCAACAAACCTAGCACTTGATTTTTTTAATATTTTAGGGCTTTTCACTAACTTTTAGGATTGAAAGATCAAGAACTAAATGAATCCTAAAATACTTCTCACTTACTGGATCTTTAATTGGCCAGTCTGGAAATCTGAGTGTATCACAAAGATGCTTGAGGTAATAAATGTTACAGAACAGCTCATTTTCCAGTTGGGGATAGTTGATAACAGGGATGGGACAGTATTGGTAGAGGGCTCTTGTATTGCTTTGAAGACGAGGAGTGAAGTCAGCAAGATGAGCAGCAATCTTCTCGATCATTAGACGCCTAAAAGTTACAAAGTTCAGTTTAACACTTGCCCAGCAGTCCTTAATCCTTACTTACTGTACAAGCGTGTTCAATGATTTCTTCTGAAAAGGTTTTCCTTAGAAGTTCCCCACATTTTAATAGGGATTTAGAATAGGACTGTCCTATTCTATTAGAGAGCTATTTAAACACCATGAAAATTAGTGTATTAAAAACAACTAAAAGTGATATTTTCCCTTTCTCAACACCTCTTTTACTTTCTGCAAGGCCCTAATATATATTGGAATATTAGAGGTATATCACAGAGGTGGGTGCTGGTAATAAAAAAGTACATATAAATGAGTAAGCATAAAGCACTTCACATACATAGTCAAGTCTCCATTCACAAAAGTAACTTACTCAAGACATTCAGGGAAATATTCCTCTTCTCAGCGCTATTTCTGCTCTCCCTTTACCTGGTTTTTTATGGTTGAAGCAGAGCGCAATGCAGGACATTGCCCTTGCAGAAGGCAAACAAGAGGAAGCCATGGAATCCAGATATTTTCAGCTTTCTTTAAGAATGTCAAATACCTCTTCAAGACAACCTGCAGTTCATATTTATTTGTCCCTCTGACAGAAAACAGTTACCTCATTTCATTGCTCCAAATTGCTTCCGGAGTGTCAAATTCTCCAAGGAATATCTCAGAAAATTTTTCTGGTTCATAGTTTTCTAAATAACACACCATTGCTTCAGGAAGAATATGTCCAAGTATACTTCTTTGAACTATATCTTGACTTTTTGTCTACAGAAGAGATCACATGGTCATCTCAAAGGTAATTGAATTCTGTCTTAGTAACTAATTTGAGACCTAAAAACTCTTCCCCTTTGCCCTTATAATAGTTAAATTCTAGTTAAAACATCTACAGGTAGTCTGCAAAACTATTTGGAAACAGAGGTAGTTACTGTTGCAATCTACTCACTTCTTCAGACTTGAAAGCTTGTTTTGTATGTGTGTATTTCAAAAACCTAGAAGAGAAACAGCAGTTATTTTCTTTTTGTTTGATACTTAGGTACCCTTGAATAGTAGCAGACCAACATAATCCAGCCAGCAAGTATTACACATTTACTTTGAGATAAACAAGTAACTGCAACATTTGTATGAATTTATGTAC
>VYZP01002444.1:0-15832 GCA_013400635.1 Hypocryptadius cinnamomeus | reverse complement strand
CATTGCATCTTCAGATCCTAATTACTCATGCAGATTTTGTATTTGTTGTATGGATGATGTTTAGCTTCTAGCAAAGTTAGTGAGTACTACTGCTCTACATGGATAAAGAGGAAATCAGATTGACTGCACAGATCAATGGCTTGACACAAAAGCCTTCTGCATGCAGACTAAACAGAGATCTGTTAAAATGAACCATGTAATCTATTGTCAGAGTGCTGACATGCTCAGAAAAAAACCCCAAAAACGCTGGTATTTAAAACAGACCCTTGCTGGGAATAAATCTCAGTATCTTCAGCTGGAAATGACAGAAAAGATCCAGTGGATTTCCGAGAAAAATTACAGTCTGCTATTTGTGAGCTGCCAGAGAATGAGGATGTTTCCTGCATTGATTGATGTTAAAAAATACTTACCCACAACCAACTCAAGGGTACTCCTTCCAAGAACACAATGCTTCTGACTTTAGTGGAAATGAGAGATAAGGAGAAGATCCTTCAGGCAGCCAGGAAAGAGAGAAGCATTGAATTCCAAGGGCAAGTGATAACAATTTCTCCAGACTTCAGCCAAAAGATACAAGAAAGAAGGAGTTGGTAGAACTTTAAAAAGCCTTTGTAGATTTAAAACCCAAGACTGTCATGTCTTCTGAAACTGGGAGTTCTACATGAAAATAAAGATTACCTCCTCTGGGATGCAGATTGAGGGAAACATTTTGTGGAAGATGCTACCCTCATTTTTGCCCCGGGGCATTCAGATGGATTAATTCCTTGTGTTTTTCTGGCAGAGCCCTGGTACATTGCCATTCCTAGCAGTGTATGGTCTGTGCAGAGGGTCCCATGGGAGTTACAAGCAGCCCACCAAGTCTACTTCATCTTGGGACTGAGACAGATGGTGCAGCTGCCAAAGCTGGCGGGGCCGAGCATCTGGTAAGTGTGTTGATTTAAAGCAGTTCACAAGCAGCAGCCGCTGCTGTGGCTGAGATGAGCACAGTTCAGAGGTGCTTCTTTGTCTGTAGCCTGTGGGGGAATTGGGGTGGTATTGCCACAGTTTCTTCTTGGAAGTGAGTACCAAATGTTTTGGAAGATGAAAAGGTTTTGGGTGACCTGTTAAGGGTTGCTGATATCAGAGAGGGACTCAGCACCATGGAAGGTTAATGCTACCTCTATTTCACAATGATATTTGATATTTAGGTTCCTTTAGGAAGGTTCTGGTCAGGCTTGTATTTTATTTCTTGGCTTTGTCAGTATCTTCTGTCTCTCCCACTCTGAATAAACAATGTCTGGTTTAAATATTAAACTGTACTTCAGTTTTTGAGTACTGGTAGCCAGAGATGAGTGGTGATTTCCCTGGGATACAAAGAGCACAAAGGGAGAGTTTACTAGCCCAAAGCTGAGACTACAGCTTTGGTGATTGCACCCCAGCTAGATTTAGATTGGTAGTGTGGAGGCCTGGATATATTGTTCTATGGTTTTATTTTTTATCTGGGACAGCTTTTTTCCCAAGTTCTCCATCATTGCATTGGTACCAGGTGACAGCACACTGCTTAAGGGCTATGTAAATACAACCTTAATGATACCAAGCCATCAGAAGAAGACTGGTGAGACAGGACTGAGGAAAAGCCTACATGCTAGGAAAAACTACTGAATTTTTTTAATCTGCATGGACAGCCCCAGAAAAGGCCGTGAGCCTACTATTAAATACTACCATCATACCCGAGAAAGAGATCACACGTGAGCTGTGAGGAAACATTAGTGTGAGGAAATATTACCAAAGCCATTCCCACAGTTGAAATGGGAGACTGCTCCTCAAATTCACTTATAATTTTGCAAAGTTACTGTACCACTCTGAAGACATATNAAAAGTATCTCCGCTGAACTACTAATGGAAAGGTGTTTACATACCAGACAGGAAGCCATACAACCTCTTTTGGGTAATCATAGGAAACAAGGGAATCAAAGTATGGTGGAGAAGGAATTCCAGAACTGATCTGAAGAGGAAAGAAGTTTAGATAGAAAGGCTCCTCTTAAAAGCACGAGGAGCATGGATAATGAACCTTGATGAATATGGGTGGAAAAGATGCAGCTACCACTGAGAAAGTGATTATTTCACTGGTACATAAAAGATAATGAGAAATTTATTAAAATTCATTTTATTTGTCAGTTTGCCATTCCTCCATCATTTATGTTAAACAAAATATTTGACAGTTTATATAAATACAGACAAAGAACAGCTATTAGTGCACTAAAGGAAGCACATGTGTACTGTATATATTTATATGCAATTATATTGCTTTACCCAGAACAATGGAAAAAGTCAGCAGATTTGGCTTAAAAAAATTAAAGAAAAAATAAACTTCTGGAGATATTTTTGCTTCTAACAGTCCAAGAATGGTATATACTGTACAATTATATATGAATTTATAATTTTCCAGTTACTCTTTGAAAGGTGTAGTTGATTCTTACTATGAGAAAGAAATAACAGCATTAATAATAGCCAAAAGCATGTCTCTGATTCTCAGCCCTTGGTGTCTTGAGGAAGAAAGACGCTGCTCTGCCCCATAAAGAGCTTTACCTCTCTAACCTTCCCTTGCTTTTGTGTTTTTGCCACTTCACTGCTCAGGTATTCATTCTCTCTCTCATCCTCCATATCTTGCTTTGATTTTGACATGGTTGATTCCAACCTCCTTTTGCCCTGTGAGAGCCAGCTGTTGTTTCCTATTTTTACCTTTTTCCAGAAGCATTTTACTTCTTTCTCCCACACTGGCCCCAGGCTTGGGAGATGTCTAAAATATTGTTTTCCTTTACCTGCATCTCTAAAATGTCTGAGAGAATGGTCTCCTTAGCCTTCATAGTTAAAACACCTTTGCCTTGGCGTCTGCAAGACAATTTACCGTTGTTGAGGTGACTGCTTTGTGGATAATTTTCCATCACTTACAAGAACTGTCTTGTTCTTCCCAGCCTGTCTATATCCATCTGACTATTAGGGCATGTAGGGTTCACTCCTGCTTGTTCTCTTGCATTTGTGCAGCTCCTGTAACAAACCTCCAAGCAAAGCTGGGAGGCACTACCACAGTGTCTGTATGCAGCAGGAGTATGTGGTCTTCACGTGTTAGAAAGCCCACTGCTGCTCTGAAAGTTTAGATATAGAAAAGACAGACTGTTTTATCCTTGCCTTACAGAATATCCTCTTGGGTTTAGGAGCCAGCTCAGAGAGCCTTGTTCACTCGCTGAGTTCAGCATGGCTGTAATGTGCTTAGTTACAGTCCTGATCTTGAAAAATTGATTCCACTTTCAGAAATATTACCAATTCTAGGGGCATTCACCACTGTAAATATAAGAGCTATTGCAAAAGCCTGGAAACCTCAATGATTTTAAACGTTCTGTCCAACCTAAGTATTCCTATGATTCTATGAAATTGTGAAAACCAGGGGCAGCTTTATAAGTGTGCCCATCAAGTGTTTCAGTTCACAGGAGGAGAAGGAGCACAAGCCTCAGAAAGCTGCAGGCTCATTTCACCCAGACTGCTCTAGTCCAGGAATATCTCAGAGAAGACATTTTCTTACAAATTTTTGTATACTTGTTACAAACCTGTTGGAAGCAATATTAACCCCCAGCATATTTTAACATCTCAGCCTTTTGTGGTTTGTATTTAAGTACAAAAGGCATCCCATAATGCTCTTCCTCCTTCTGCTGAGTTGACTATGGCCAGCACTGAAGATACATCCAAAACTTTGCACCTGAGAGTGGCTCCGATCCAGGTAACCATCAAGGCACCCTGTACCCTAAGNTGTGTCAAGGGCCCACAGTGCTAAGAAATTGCTGTTGACAATGTTGTCAGTAAAACTCTCCCAATACATTTCACAAAAAAGTCTAAGTGAGACAACATGCTTGGTGGTCAGATACTGACGATGCTGGAGAACTGATTTATAACCATATAAACCTTGTCAGTTTTTACAGCTGAAAGCTTATTCACCAAGAAATCCATGTGAAGTTGCCCTTTCTTTGATAAAAACTTTGCAAATGAGGCCAGGTTTTTTTGTACAGTCTTCTCCACCCTACAGGTCCCTTAATTTCTGTGACTTTTGGTTTGCCTAAAGAATTAATGCTTGATATACTAGGATGTCATTTGCACCTTAAAAACAGAGGAAATTTGTGTGTGTTGATAAAATTTGACATGTTTTATCTGTACCCTACCATCAGAGTACTAATGGGAATCCAGATGTTTTTAGAACTTTTTAACTGTCACACAAACAATCAGGAGAGACACCCTATCTTTAAATCAGAAAGTAGCTTCATTCCTGCTATCTTACCAAACAGCAGCACGTAGTCCCACAAAAAGTATCTCCGCTGAACTACTAATGGAAAGGTGTTTACATACCAGACAGGAAGCCATACAACCTCTTTTGGGTAATCATAGGAAACAAGGGAATCAAAGTATGGTGGAGAAGGAATTCCAGAACTGATCTGAAGAGGGAAGAAGTTTGGATAGAAAGGCTCCTCTTAAAAGCACATGGGGCATGGATAATGAACCTTGATGAATATGGGTGGAAAAGATGCAGCTACCACTGAGAAAGTGATTATTTCACTGGTACATAAAAGATAATGAGAAATTTATTAAAATTCATTTTATTTGTCAGTTTGCCATTCCTCCATCATTTATGTTAAACAAAATATTTGACAGTTTATATAAATACAGACAAAGAACAGCTATTAGTGCACTAAAGGAAGCACATGTGTACTGTATATATTTANGCATCTCTAAAATGTCTGAGAGAATGGTCTCCTTAGCCTTCATAGTTAAAACACCTTTGCCTTGGCGTCTGCAAGACAATTTACCGTTGTTGAGGTGACTGCTTTGTGGATAATTTTCCATCACTTACAAGAACTGTCTTGTTCTTCCCAGCCTGTCTATATCCATCTGACTATTAGGGCATGTAGGGTTCACTCCTGCTTGTTCTCTTGCATTTGTGCAGCTCCTGTAACAAACCTCCAAGCAAAGCTGGGAGGCACTACCACAGTGTCTGTATGCAGCAGGAGTATGTGGTCTTCACGTGTTAGAAAGCCCACTGCTGCTCTGAAAGTTTAGATATAGAAAAGACAGACTGTTTTATCCTTGCCTTACAGAATATCCTCTTGGGTTTAGGAGCCAGCTCAGAGAGCCTTGTTCACTCGCTGAGTTCAGCATGGCTGTAATGTGCTTAGTTACAGTCCTGATCTTGAAAAATTGATTCCACTTTCAGAAATATTACCAATTCTAGGGGCATTCACCACTGTAAATATAAGAGCTATTGCAAAAGCCTGGAAACCTCAATGATTTTAAACGTTCTGTCCAACCTAAGTATTCCTATGATTCTATGAAATTGTGAAAACCAGGGGCAGCTTTATAAGTGTGCCCATCAAGTGTTTCAGTTCACAGGAGGAGAAGGAGCACAAGCCTCAGAAAGCTGCAGGCTCATTTCACCCAGACTGCTCTAGTCCAGGAATATCTCAGAGAAGACATTTTCTTACAAATTTTTGTATACTTGTTACAAACCTGTTGGAAGCAATATTAACCCCCAGCATATTTTAACATCTCAGCCTTTTGTGGTTTGTATTTAAGTACAAAAGGCATCCCATAATGCTCTTCCTCCTTCTGCTGAGTTGACTATGGCCAGCACTGAAGATACATCCAAAACTTTGCACCTGAGAGTGGCTCCGATCCAGGTAACCATCAAGGCACCCTGTACCCTAAGACTCCTTCATCCAGGACCACAGAATAGAAGAGTGACAGCCCTGTGTTTCCCTGGATAAACAGGCCTTTGCAGGGCTCTACCTGGCACTCAGGGCCAGCACTTTTGGGTGTAGCTGAGTTAGAGCCAGGCTTGAGCAGCCAAGAGGAGCATGCATCTTTCCTGTGCACTGCTGAGTCCTTGCAGCTGTTTCTTCCCACAGCTAGTAAAGGATGCTGGCTGAGATATATGTGCTGCATACTGTAAAAAACCTCCAAAAACTTAAACCCCATTTTTCCTACCCAAACTATAGGAACCATAGAAGAGTAGAACAAGAATGAGGAGAAAAGGGGGAAATTCCTCTTTTTAACTTTAAATGGTCTTTTAAAAAACTGGTTTTTAGTGTGTATGATAGGTTTGGAATAAATATTAGGAATTTTTATTTCTCTGGTTTTTATTACTGTGTTGCCGTCCATTGTGGGATCAGATGTGTGAACATCCCATGACTATAACACCCTATGACTCCCTGTTTCAGTATGGTTATTTCTATGGGAAGGGATTTGTTGGGCCCACATGGTAGCAGCAGAACGCAGGTTCTCAAACTATCAAACTTGCTGCTGAGCACTCAGAAATTTATTCTGATCTTGCTTTTTATGGCAAATATTCTGACAAATATGTACATGTGCAGTGACAACAACAACAACAAAAAGTGATTTACAGGACCCAGTTGGACTCAAAGCCACTCTTCTCCACGGTATACCCTAGTTAAACATATCCCTAAACATAATTGCTACTGAAGAGAGGGTAGAAGAAAAATACATGAACTGTCCATCATATCTACATACTTAGTGTACTCCTTAAAGATACTAATAAACAGTTAAGAGGGCAGTAAAAAGACGTGAATGGACTAGACTAAACTAGAAGTAATTTGTGAAGTGAAAGAAACCCAAACAGTGGCCAAAAATTAAATTTTTTTTCTTTGTTCCTGCTTTTGTTTGTTTGCGTGTGGGTTTTGGTTTTGATTTTTTGCTTTTCTCTGGATTTGTTTTGGTTTTTTTTTAAATTTAAAACCCTACTTTTCAAAAGGTTCTGTTAGTCTTCATCTGGACGCTAGATGGGGATCTTGAGTCAGTCATGCCAGAGACTCCTTTATCCTGCTTTTTCTTTATTTTAATCTGTTTTATCATGGACAGAGTACATGCAATGCAAGTTTACTCTTCAGGCATTTATATTTATACTAAGGTTTTTTTGGGGGAAGGGTAATCTACAGTAAATAAATATTTACTTTTAAAAACGCAAGTTTAATTAAGGTTACATTGCATCTTTCAAAACAGAAGGGAATGCATCTGGAACTGTAGAGCACATGCTCTTCTTCGTCCTAATTATTTGTTTAATTCCAATGGCACATTGCAATTGTTTTCTCACTTTTCAGTGAGGGATGCAGTTTACAGTGACAATTGTCTCACCGCTGTGTAGTGCAGATTATGACAAGGGAAGAGGCGGCAGAGTCGCTCATTTGCAGCAGTACTAATGACCCAAGCATTGTTATTTCCATAAATGAGATCTTTGTGTGCTAACTAAACCTGAGCAATACAACTGTGAAAGCTGCTTTCCTTCAATCTTCCCCAAATCTCCATATGACTAGTATACATGATAATAAATTAATCTCTCTTGTTACCATGTTGTTGTTCGTTTAGTAAGTATCTCTTTCTTTCATGTGATGTCAAGCTCAGCCTTAAAATGTGAATCATATTTTGAGCCATTGTCTCAAATAGTTCCTTTCTCAAAGGATTTTTTCTTCTTCCTTCAGTAAACTGGGCTTTGCAAATCGCATTGTAAAGAAGCATGTATGGCACCGTCCTCATGCCTTCAGACTCTGCTGTGGACTGGTCTTGGCTAAAGTGGCTGTCTCAGCTCATTTTGTAGGGACACACTAGCCCACACTTTGTAACATGCAGTTTGGGATTATTGCCTGTTCCTTCCCAGAAAATACTCAGAAAGGAATTAGTGAAAGGGCTGAATGACTTCTTGTGGCATCTGTGGAGTCGGGGTATACCCAAGGTGAAATGGGATCATTCCTTGGGCAGCAGAAAGGAGGGAAAATAAAACAATCAACCCTGCAGTGGCCTGTTTTTGTTAGTGCCTCATGCCATTATTATTGGAACACTCCGAACTGAAACATGCCGGTGAAGGAATAATTCGTGCTGCAGAGAAACAAGCTGTACACCGAATCAGTTCTTTTAAAAGGATCAATTTTTAGAATGTATTATAAATAAACAATTGTTTCTCGATATGCAGAGTGATTTTATTTGATGACACACAGTGCTGCTTCTGCAGAGCTGATTGCTCTGTCAGAGCAGAAGGAAAAAATAATATATTAAAGACATGAGATGCATGAAAAATGTCATTAAATAAGTCTTTACTAGCCTTGAAATGGGGATGGTTTGCATAATTGATTAATCATAAGGGGACATTTTTGGTCACAGAAATTATCATTAGTAGAGCTCCAAAGTTAAATAATCTCTATATTAATAAAAAAATGCCATTTTCCCTTCAGATCTTTCCAAGATCTCTTCTTTCTTTCAGTCTTTCTTGCTTTTAAAGGCCTTAATAAGTAAACGATATTTAACTCGAAGTGTGGGTGAGGAAACCCTTGTGAGCCAATCTCCCCCCCCGGCACTCAGCGAGAGCAGCGGCGCCCAAGCAGCGCACGTGGGCCCAATCCTGCAGCTGTGGTGCTTCCCCTCCCTGCACCAGCAGTTTGGATCTGGGCTTTTCCTTCCAAACTCCAGTCAATGAGAGCTCTCTGAATTTTCTTCCTATAAAAGAAAATTATAATCATGCCGAGAAGCATCTTTGTGCACCCTTTTCCATTCCAGTATTAAAAAGCAACTGTCTTGTTTGCTCTGAAAAATTTCACCTTCTTGTCAATCGTGGGCTTGAAAAACATGCACACACTTTTTTTGTGAGATAGCTTGTGGTCCTTTATGATGGATGTCACTGAATCTAGTTCAGAGATATAATAATAAATATTTTTTTATTGCCAAGAATTTAATTAAAGGAAATGGATTTCGATACACAGCTCTCAGAAGGATTTTCTTTAGCCTGCTTTTTTTTTAAGGCTATTTTACATTGAATAAAACAGGGATTGTATGAAGCAGGAATGGGTTAAACAAGGCTTGCCATACCTGATTTCATTAATAAAAAATAAATGGTGTATGGGTTCAAGCCTGGTCCCACACCACAAACTGGCAATCTTCTCTACTTCTCATTTATTGTTAATCCTTCAGGAGGTACAAATGGTTGGAAATCACATCTACAACAAAAAGTGGACTGGAGATATTTGGCATCATACAAAAGACTTTCCTGTTTGTTATTTTGCTATGGAAAGTTTAATTTGGTTTATTTAACCAGGAGATGTTCCTTAAATTGAGACATACAGTACCTTCTCATCATAAATGTCCTTCTCAGGAGATCTCTAACCAAGAGTTGCAATACACTGCAGAAAGAAAAATGTGTTCAAAATCTCATTTATTACTCCATTTTTTTAATGTGAAAATAGGGTAATACTCATATATCTCAAAAATATATTGTAATGGCTTCCAAACATGAACATAAAATTGGTGTAAAAGTAATTTCAGTCTGTAAAACTTTTTGATTTGTGTTTATTTGTATGCAGAACATAACATATATGTTAAAACAAGCCACTATTCACTCTAGCTTGTACATGTACTGAGATAATTACACAGAATTGAATGCTGATACATGTGGAAAATATATTGTGTAAATATTTAAAGGATGGAAAAGATTTAAGAGAAAATTTCCATGCATTTAGATATTAATTGTTGTACAAAATCAAGATTTCCTTCCCAAGTTATAGTGGTTCGATTAATAACTGTATTGCAATGTGAGGAACTGTTTTCTAAATCTCTAGTTATAGCTAGCTAAATTCAAAAATGCCTCTGAGGATTTTGAAGCAAACCAGTTTTTCAGTTTCTTACCAGTTGTTTTTAGCAGAGTAGAACCACAGCAATGCAGACATTTAAAAACAAGATTAGGCTGATATATATATATATATTTATATATATGTATATATACACACACATACATACTTTTGCCAGTGAAGAACACAAATGTTGATTGATGAATACTGTGGCTAGTATTTAAAAAAAACCTCTTACCACTCTCCTCCAAATTTGTTTCTATTCTATCAATATTTTATCTCTAACTGAGTTGTATATATTTTTTCACGTCTCAAGATTTATTTCAATATCTCATAGGTATATAAAGCAAGTGCTTTAAAATCCTGTTTTAAAAGATATCTTTCATAAGCAAGGATCGGCAACTTAGTAAAAAAATTTTTGTGTGATTTTTTTATCAAGATTTAACTTGATAATACAACAATAATGGTTGTATTGAAGATATTTTCTTTTTGCTTCTGTTTTTTTCTGCATCTGCATGCACTGGATGTTCAGTATTATCAAGTATTTCTATGAACAGGAACACATTACAATGCTGCACTATGCTCAACCAGTGTGACTTTTTTTTTTGTGTGTTTTGCATCTGAAGTTTCGTAGTAATGTAGTCCGTAGACCAGCAGCTGAGATTTACTAGCATGGTATGACTGTATTAGAGGTGCAGAGACATCCATTTCTTCTGAATCCACCTGCCAGTATATTTTAATAACAATCCTAACTTGAATAATCTTCCCCAAAGAAGTTGTTTAATAGAGATATCCTTTCTTCCACTTTACGTTTTCCTTGTATGTTCCAGTTCAAGAAAGCTTCCCACCTTCTGTATTTAGGCATGTTTTGAAAAGCTTATCTTAACTTTGACAGGATCAAACATTTGTCTTAGGTTAGTGTGAATATTCCAAGGAAATTAATTATTTGATGTTTACATTATGAATGCATGATAGTATGCATACTATCCTGACATTTATAAGAATCAAAAATTTAAAAACACAGTAGTCATTTTTGTTCAGTCTTAGAGGAAACTGGACTTTAGCCAATGTGAGAGGGGAATACTTTCCTTAAAATACAACATTATGATGATCTTCACCAAGTAGAGTACTAAAAATACATTGGATAATAATGACTTTCCATCACAAAAACCAGCTTGCTTTTAGAGTAGTGACCTAGATCGAATGGGATCTGTATTATATTCTAACTCCCTAAACTACCTAGTCATGCGTGGAACTTTATCACCTTTCATATGCTGCTAGATCATATAGCCCAGGATACCACATGCTGACGTGTTATTCCTGTATTAATTATGCTTTATGTTCACTGTGCCTTTATGGAAGAGGCGTTTAGCCTATTAATCTTGCTGAAAACTCTAAGAAAAGTAAAAATAAAATGAAATGACCTTTTCCTGAGACAGTACAATTAAATCCTCAAGAGAATGAAATTTGTCTCCTCAACTCCTGGAGATCCATATAGTGAGACAGGACTGACTCCCATCTACTTCATCATACACATTCTCCCAGTGTGCATTAAACGTACATTGACTCAGCTGCTAATTCAGGAGCGTGAGTAAATTGTACAGTGAAGGAACAGATTAACTCTACCTGGAAGGACAGGTGTTGTCCACAACCTACTAGGTTAACCTGTGCACAAAAAGCCCACGTTATTTCTGGAACAATTCTGTTCAATACAGATACTTTTCATGGAAAATCTGTTTCCAGTATTGTGCACATGCCACTATCCTCTCTCTTGTTGTAGTTGAATGCTGACATAAATCTTTTTCTAATAAAATGAACTATTCAAATTTTTTCTTTACTGAATGATGTCTGAAACAGATGTATTTTAATCTGCTGGGCATAGAAAATGAAATTTACATGTCAGTGAGGTCTTCCTGGTTAATAAATGTTTTAAAAGAGAGAAAGCAGGAAGCTAAATATATGTAAAACTGCACTGCTTTGCATATGGTGCTTTTAGCAGAAAATACAGTATTCTAATACTAAATTGTATCTTATTTATGAGACAAAAAGTATACATAGTTTGTGATAACAAATATCTTTCATGTAGGGGTATCATATTAAATGCTGGAAAGAATTCTGATTTCACCAGCAATACTTCCCTTATGCTAGTCCCAATAATTCTTTTTTCATGTAGGAGCAGCACCTGCATGAAGCATTTTTGTTTGTTATCTCTGTGTGTGTGCAATTTTGAACTCATTATGTTTTCCTATTATTTTGGCTGTTTACATAGCACCAGTTTTAGTACATTACTGCAGCTTTCTCTTATTCTGAGTGAGATGGATCCAAAGCCCACTGAAATCATTGGAGGGGCCCTGTTAGCTGAAGTTGACTTGCCCCTGGGGATGGAGATTAAGACAAAGAGTTGTATTCAGTGTCCCCTGGAGGTTCAGACAGGTTTTCCAAATAATCATGAACACTTCTAAAAATAGCTGGGGATGTTGATGAAATTTTGTATTTTCCATCACAATAATGCTCATTTTGCAGCATTGTTGTGGGGGGGGCTGGTGTCAAAGATAATAGCTATTAAAAATGAAGCTTTAAACCCTATTTACTTTACTGCCTGAACGGTTGCCAAATTTGATAGAGATGTAATAGCAGAGTTAGCCTAAATTGCTTGTATAGAAGGCCAATAGACAGCCCCATGTGCTGCTTGTGCCATGTCCTGATACCCTCAACCAAGTCCTTCTCCCAGCCCACTCCCCCCATTCCTCCCTGCATTCCTCCCTCTCTCCCTCTTTCTTTCTATTTTTCCCCCAGGTTCCCACTTCTTTCCTTCCAATAGCAGTAAACAATAATATTATTAATAAATAAAAATAAGTAAATAATGTAATTAATAAACAAAATATTTTAATGTCAATATAAAATAATTTCCCTGTTCAATATCCAACAAGTTCATCCTCTGAAAATATATTGAATGGTCTGAGAGAGTCTTTTTTCATCAGAGTCAATGGTTGGACAATGCAAGAATTGTCTCCTGAACATTCCTATCTTAAAAAATGGGGCTGCAGCCCCACAGCAGAAATCATTCCTTAAGTATCTCAATTAAGAGCTCAGTTGTTATCTTATCCTGATTAAAAAGTGCTTGAATTTCTGCAAGTTTTTAGCCAGAGAAACTCAGGAATGATGTCCAGGTTCATTTTTTAACAATTAGCAAGTCTGAGCCTCAAACTGACAGATTACCGCCATTTGGCAGTATCACCAATAGACAGGGAGTTGTGAAATTGTAAGATATTATTGTATTGTTGGTAGCCTGAGTAAATCTAAATCTTTTCAAGCTTTGCTTCAGTGGGTTAATTCCAGGACCTGAATTACAAGTGCAATTTGAATTACATTGCAAAGACTGAACTTACTTCACTTAGCAAAGTCCTTTTTTTTAAGACTTATGAATTCCAGTTATTTTGAAATCCTGAAATGTTGAAATCTTTTGATACCTTTCTTATTATTTCTAAGAAGAGATGGGTAAAGGTTTTCCCTTACTTTCCCTGCCAGCACCTCTTTATTTAGGTAAATGTGTTTCTTTGACTTTACCTTTATTTTTTGGTATCTTAGCAGCTGCTACATGCAATATACATCCACAGGGGCTTTTTATTCTTCCCATCCTAAACCTAAGATATTAAAATAGCAGAAAGAACAAACCTTTCCAGAATCAGAAAATAATAAAAAGAACCAAATACATGTTCTGTGTATATTTAGGGCAATTGAAGAGACCTGCAAAAAGCAGGGGTGATTTCAGATTAGCTCTACATATTTTGTCTGAGAATTTTAAAACACTTAATGGATTCTAGCTAATTAAGTCTCAAAGCTTGATGCTGAGCTATATGAGGCAGGGCAGAGGACATCACCCATTCTGTTGAGGAATGAAGGGAAAAGTGATTGCATGATTTGCTGGGTACAAAAGAGTATTAAATATTGGATTTGTGAATAAAGATATATATTCCAGTTATAGCTTAACCATTAGGATTGATTTTTTTTCACCAAATAACAACATCTGTGACAATAGAGAAAAAGTATGCTGTAATGAAGTCTCTCATAAAATAATTTGGTTCATCTGCAGCTTGTTGTTAAAAGAAAGCTGTATCTGACAATAATACACACAAAATTTTATTTAGAGTAAAAGGGCTATTACCGAATACTGGCTTGAAACTATAGCTTTTCAGGTTGTGGAAGTATTTATTATGTATTCTCCACAACAGAAATACTCACTGGATAATTGTTGCAGAGGGCAAAAAAATGCATGTTAATAATAGCAGTTCAAAAGCTCAACAATATTTTTAAGAGAAGCAGCTAAACAGGGCTGTGGCCTTGCAGTTGCTTGCAGTAATCAAGCACTTTTAACAGACAAGTCCTTTTTCAGTTTCTAACAATTGTGTAGATCTGAGTAATCAGACTGAAAACTGTGTACACACTGTTCAGGTTTCAGCCTAGTTTCTGACAGCTTCGGCTTTCCCTGGTGTAGCACCAGGATTTTTAAAATCTCATCAGATAAATTCTACCTGTGGAAAGTAACACTATGCTGTGACGATGCATAATTCTGCATCTCTCTATTTCTCATGTTAATAAACCAAAAGCAAATGGGAAATGGGAAAGATCTGTTACTAGAAATGTTTAGTCTTCCATATCTACCAGTTGCAATTTTTTCCTCCCAATGTGTTTTACTTAATCGAGCCATAAGAGATTGAAGTGATGAAGCTTCCTACAGTTCCCTTCAGAGAGCATTGCAAAGTATAATACACAACAATGCTCAATATTTTTAATGAAATTATGGTTATATTTGGCTTTTTATGTGAATTCTGTAAATTTGATATACCACCTTTTGTTTGCAAGAACCCCTCATTATTCGGGAAAAATATATACTATTAATATTTCCAGCCAATTATGCTAGCCTTCTTTAAGTATTCTTACTGAAATATGTTTCCAACGATTTTAGAACAATTTAATGCTAGGAAAATATGTCTGCAAAGCAACATTTTTGTCAAAATATCTGAGGAGAGTATTGTTACTTTATTCTGTCTGGAGATGAGTTTAACATTTGGCTCAAGTTGAATTATAGGTACAAATGCCTTACATGAATTTGCAGGTTGTGTGACCATGTGGTATTTGGTCTGCTTTTCTGTCCTGCTGTCCTCAGGTTCTCAGATTTCTCTTTGGTAAATTCCTGATCATTTTGTGATATGATAGAAACAGAGGTATCAATAGAGGAAACCAAGATTCAAATAAATAAAAATTTGGTTTATGTTTTTCATAATCTATAATTTTTCAATATCTGTAACTCTATATGAAGTCTCTTTCATATTTATTTGCAAATTCACTTATTCCCCTGGCTCCTTCTTATTATATGACATGCCTTAAATCTCTCAGGGTAGTGCAATGCAGAGACTGAGGTACTGCAAGAAATGCCTTGTGCAGACTCCGAAGAATATATGGCACTGGCTCACAATTGCATTTAAACACATATTATTAGATCTCCCTCTGACTGCATATAAACTATCTCCTGTAACCACTTGAATTTGTGAAGCTGGAAGGGGAAGGCTGCAGTGTTCACGGGTTCCAGTGGGATTCAGAGTTCCAAAATCTAATGTGTACCAGATATGGGAGGAGGGAAACTTGAGACCGACTGGTGAGTGGCTGACTGCCATATTACATAATTACCCAGAAGTGGGGAATGTCACAGAGGACACCCTCAGTGGGGAAAGGGAGAAGGTGGAAAGCCATTTGAAAATTAATTCTCCACATTATTCAAATGTTTAATGTCCATAAAATACATTGCAGAAACAGCAGCAATCTATTTTTTTTATGCAAGTTTTTTTTAAGAGCTTGTTTTAGAATCTGTTTTCTCATTAAGATTTTAAATCCGTGGCTTTTAACTTTGATCTTATTGGTTGACATTAATCCTTATTTTACCTTGTCGCTGTTTTGGGTTTTCTCGGGAGGGGCTGCATCCCTCAATCCAAGACATCTAATGCTACTTCATCTGAGTAAAAAAGCAACCATTTCCCAGGAGCAGGCACAGATAGTTCTACTTTCTCCCAGACAGGGAGGGAGGAAGCCTCAAAACCAGAATGAATTAGACATTACCACCACTATCTGTACACCGCTCTTTGCTCCTGTATTTACTTCATTGCATCCTGGGTTACACATACGACCGTAAG
>VYZP01002443.1:97116-128272 GCA_013400635.1 Hypocryptadius cinnamomeus | reverse complement strand
AAGTTGTATTTCTTAGAGCCTGAATACTGGCATCATTCCAAAGCAGGAGACTAAGTGAAGCAGTGGAAGTAGAACAGCTTCACAAGAGAAAGTCAATCCAAAGGCACCCAAAGGGAAGAGAAACATTGCACACCATGTTTCCCTGGATATGGTATAACAGAAGTTAATGATATCCTCCATGAATTCTAAGCAGAAAGCACAATGGATTGAGATACACACAAATTTGCCTATGTGTCTGTTCAATCTGCCATTTGTACCTGCAATAGAGTTCAGAACATCTTTGGAAAAGGAGGTGTCCACAGAGTTTGCATGTTTCATTGCTGTCTGGCTCTGAAACCCGCCAGCCGTGCTCAGGTCATCCCTGGATCCCTGTATTTGAAAGAAACAGAACCAGCTCCAGTAGATGATATCACTCATGGCTTGGATAATGGCAACACACCCAGGAGGCTTTTCTAAGACTCTGAGTTTGAGAACCTGCTTCCAGTTGTTTTGACATGACAGCCTTAAAGGATCAAGGCTTGCCATAATGTGCTGAAAAGTTACCTGCAAGATGAGACTCCCTCACAGTGGAAGCTGTGATGGACTGGTCAAGTCCAACTAGTGTTTGTTTCTGAAACATTAACACAGCACTGGGAAAGGAACATTGTCATTAGCAATGCTCAAATGAAATGGGCTCATTTGCTGGAAGGACTGAAAGACACAATATCTCTGCAGAAATCTGCTTCTGGTTTTTGAAGCATTATAGTTATAACATATCTTCTATGAAACAAACATATCCCTCCAGATGGGCAGCTTATACAGACATTTTCTGCGGCAGTAAAGCTGTTTTATGATGTTTCTGTACCCCTTTCCTCCTTCAGTTACTTGTATGCATTCCCTCTGCCTCCTGGTATAGCTTTTGGTCCCTCAGTTGTACCATCTGTGGGTACACAAAGTAATCCTGCAAAGACTCTGTGGACAATGGGAGGTTTTCTTTACATCAGTGTGTGCCAGCCTCCTGCCTGAGGACATGTCCTCAGAGCCCAGCCTGTGGCAGAGGTACTGGGCACATTGTCTGGGGCTCCAAATCTCTAACCCTGAATTTCCAACCCTGGGACAGCAGTGTCCTGGGTCTGTTCCAGACCCCCATTCTGTTCCTTGACTACAGACTCCCAGGGCTCTGCAGGTGCTCTGCAAATTGAGACCTCCCAAATTAAACTTTGCAGATGCAAATATATCAGCAATTTCAGAACTGTATTCTGCTGCCTAACTGGTGACCAGCATGAACTTGGAGCTCTTTCCACTGGGTCAGACTGGCTCACTTTGATCATTTCAGTGCTCCAAAAAAACCACATGAATTACCTGATTGGAAGTATTGATATTGAAGAGGAACATATCTTTCATGTAAATCCTTGGCATATTGTCCAAAAGCATTCCATAGAGTGGCATATACAGGTTTGCTATTTGTGCTTGTTTTGCCTGAAAATGAAAGACACAACATAATCCTCAAGAAATTAATAAATACATACGAGTGGCTAAGGAAGTTTCATGTATGTTTAGGTGCTGTATGAACAAGCAATGACAAAGGACAGAGAGTTTCTTTACCGGCTCAGCGTATCGATCATCAAACGAGTGCTTGGCCATCAAGTTTTTAAGCACAGCCAGGGCCAAGTGCCTGATGTCCTGGTCCTCTTGCAAGGCAAAGCCAACCTCCCGCAGCAGGACTCCAATCAGGAAATGCTTACGGCAAAATTCATTGGTCAGTGTGTACTCTGGAATGTCTGGGGGTAGAATGGACAAGAGTGTTTAAATTAATATATAGGTTACATACATCCTGCCCACCCCCTTTGTTTTCCAAATGTTCAATCCAGTGTTAAACCTTGATTTCCTGGTCTGACTGCCTCATTTTGCTCCTTCAATTCTCAGAATGGATGAATCTAATATTATTATCTCCTGAAATCATGCCGTTTTTACTATTTAATAATAAAAGATTGTNGTCAGATTCATCATTCCTCCCTGCCATGAGAGTCTCAGCAAATACAATAAAAGATGATTTATATACATGTTCCTACATGAGAACCTCAACTGTTTGCTCATTAGACTGTTGACTTCTTCCAGGCACAAAGTCCAAATCGTTGTTCCCATATCCTAAGCTGGAAGAGTTCTAGAACACAGAGGTTGAGAGCAATTCCACTTCTGAAAATGAGAAATAACTTTTGCCTAAGATTTGCCACAATGCAGTGGCAGTGGTCAAAGCAAAATTCTGCTCACTCATGCAAACATTGCTCATACCTGATGTTCGATACTCCTGTGCTGATTCTGAAGGCGTCACAGTGTCTTCATTTTTCATAAATGTAAGAAAATGGGAAAAAAATGCACTTTTTAATTATTTGTAAAAAAAAATACTTGCTTGCTTTTTAAAAAATTTGACTCCAATTTGAACTAAACAGCTTCTACTTAAAAAAAGCCCTGAGTGTCAAAATTGAATGTAAAAATGAGACAAGAGCCCATTTTTTGAGCTTCTCCCCCTTCCTGCTGTACCTGTTGAAATCCTTTCCTAGTTTACCACCTCCCAAGGCTATGGCAGTAGCCTTACTGATTTAGTAACTCAGTCATCACAAAAATTCCAGTTAAAACTTCCAGTGAGAAGCTTCCACCTCCCACCCCCTAACGGAGCTGCCAGAGGTTTATTTACAGGCATACTGAAATGTTATTTTTAACTGAAAATTTATTATTTTTATTTTAAACTGAAATGTTATTTTTATCACACTGCATAAGTACCACACCTGAAAAGCTGTTGGGGGCATCTGAGCCTGACGTAGAGATATGGCTCTGGAGAGAGTTATTCATTACCTGCTCTTTGAACCTCCCAGTAATTCACTGTTCACAGAAATCCTCCTGAGGGGGGCCTTACCAGGAATGTTTGAAGACTTTATGGGCAGGCACAGAGGGATGAAATGCTCATGGTGACAGACTTCTTGTAGAAAGTCAAATTTGAACTGATGTAAAGTCTGAGAATCACAACAAGAAATGGTTCAGTTCACATTAAAACAGGGAAAATGGTGAGACAGAGCTCCACTACCATTTATCTCTACCTCAAACTTCACACTCACACCCAACAATGAAACTTTAGTGCTTGTTATGCCAAGCTGCACAAACAATAAACATGTGGTTTTCATCTCTGTTATCAAAAGAATTTGTCACAGACAAAGAAGCTTTCTGGATTTTTAAACTATGATTTTTCATTGAAGATGTAGTGATAAACCTAAGCTTGATCCAAACAAATATTTAAGGTATCCTTAAAGCTACACTGGGTCTTTTGAGGACATATACCATAGCATTGAATCATAGTGAAGTATCTTCTCCAGTCCACTGATATTTTGAACCATCACAGTCATTAAGACTTTTTTTTCAAAAATAAAGTTTCAGCCACACAGGTCACACCCAGAGCTTACTGACAGTAGCAAAAACTTCCTCTGTTGATGCCAATGAGTTCCACCTCCAAGGGACTTGGGTAATATATAGTTTTGTTATTATTTCTTTCATATCTCCCTTCAAAGAAGCCATCCAGATAATTTTTGGAGCCTTGCACCTACCTCAAGGATTTATCATTGCTTCTGCAATGATGTGACACTGAGATATAAAGATAACACACCATTTCCAGCAACACATTTTTATTTCCATCATCTCATTTCACTGTTCTCAGTGGCCAAGCAGTCATTCAGCAGCAGGGTTACTCTGAATGCCCTAACACTAGAAAGCACTGGTAAAAGTCTTTTAATTTGCACTAAAATTGAATTGCAGCATTTCTGCTGCCACCAACAGGCTAGGATAACCTAAGAAATGCACTTTTCTGAGTCTACCAAGTAGGGGATGGTAGGGAATTTTCCCCTAAAATATTTTATTGCAGTGTAGTACCTCCTCAGGAATACAGCATGTTAGCCGGACATGCTAATGGCAAATAAAGAAGTGAAGCATCTGAAATGTGTTCCCCAAGAGGAACTGTGACTTTTTGAGGGAGCACAGTAATGAACTGATTTCTAATGAGGCATTTCAACTTTAGAATACGTTTCTCAAAACAATATTTAAATGTCAAAATATGGAATACCATAAGGGATATTTCTGTGGAACAGAAATTATGTTGCTTCATCCAGAATTACAATAAATTCAAACTGCACTGCTACAGACTGATACATCCACAAAATATTCAGGCAACGATATACACTGTTAAATGTTCTGAAAAGACAGGTCAGACTGCAGTGTCTTTTTTTCATACATAAATAATCAAGTTAAAGAGGCAAAAAACACACAAAAAGAAATCTTTCAGCACATTTAGAAGGCTGACTCTGGCTTAGGCATTGGACTGAAATGAAAATTATGCAAGGCCTCTCTCTCCTTGAGGCTGGAAATCTCTGATTTTATTTTGTGACTATTGTTTCCAAGTGCCACAAAGCCTGCTCCAGCTGCACATCTGCCACAGCTCCACAGTGAATCCACTCCCACAGGCTGGCAGATGGGTCTGGAGGGATGCTGGCAATGTTCACACACTTACTGCCAAGAAGGTGCTAAGTACTGCTCTGCACACTGATTAATCTTAGGCTTTTCCACTGACCATTAATGGGCTTTTTTAATTAAACATCTGTTTCTGTGGTTGAATGTATTTAGGGAAGTTTGAAATGTGGAAACAGTTTTCAGATTGCATAATATTATTTACAGAATTACAGACTTCAGTCTATGACATTAATAACTGAGAGACTCCATTCTACAGCTGTTCCAGAGATTAAGAACAAAACCTGAGTTCAGAATGAAGCTGGTTTTAGTAAAAAGCAAAGCAGACCTGGAGCAATCTCATTCTTTAGCTACAAATACACATACTACCAGTAAAGAATTATAAAAAGTTAGTGGACAAAAGCTTTCTGGGGAAAGGTGAATCATTCAAGTGTATATCTTGATTACACTGTGTAACTAAATATATGCTCATAAACTCTGGCATGGCAGAGAAAAAGCCTGTGACTCATCCTGATGGATGAAGAGCAAAGGAGTCACGCTGAATAATTCGGGGACCTCTTGCTGCTTGAAATTTATTGTTCAAACTATATCAGTGACTAGTGCAGGTATCATAGAAGAAATTCAGGCTGCAGGGAATTTTCCTCATAGCCAGCACAAACTAATTTGGAGCAGATTTACCTTCTTGCATCATCAATGAGGTAAGAGCATGGCACTCACACAAAGTAAACATGCTACAGTCTCACTTGAGTTTACACAATGATAACTTTTTAATATGCTCTTTATTCTCCTCAAAGAAAATTACTGCCAATTGCTGATGATATTTATAGACAAGTGTACTTTCAAAAAATTAAACCTTAAATTCAGTCTTTTGGATTCTTTGGTCTGAGCAGCCCGTGCAGAGTCTGCTCTTGCAGACTGGGCAGTTGTTTGAACATGGCTATTTACTCCCAGAGAAGGGGGCACATGGATTATTAAACCCAGGAGGTTTTAATCCATATTTACTCTAAATGTTTTCACTGACTTGAGTTCTGAGCATGGTGAAGTCAGGGAATCATAAACAGTTTCAATATAAAAAATATTCTGCTAGTCAGTCACTTTAGAAAAACAGACACAAACAAATAAAGCAGAGCCATACCTTGCCATCTCCAGCTCCAAACATACTTATATAGTTGTTGACCACCCTGAACACAAATCCACGATCCATAAATGTAAAACAGCGCTAAGAAATGGGAAAAAAAACCCTATTATTTTATAGAAAAAACCCCAATACATGACCTCAGCTACCTGGCTGATCACTTCGTGTCACTCGTACACTGGAATCCTGTGCACAGATGAGGTAAGTATTAAGCAGGTCAAGATACATCAGGGACCTGGTGAATCTCCCTTGATTTTTATATTTATTTTCAGTAACAATTAATTAATCAAACTTTTCATTTTCACTGTGTCTGCAGCCTAAAGCAACCACCACAGTGTACAGTGCATTGGGAAAGCTCCTCTCGTGGCAGCCACTCCTGTTTGGCAGCACTGCATCCACCTCTGGAGGAGGCAGCTGATGGGAGCTGAGCCGAGCATCCCCTCAGTGACAGGGCAGGGACTGCTGAGGAACCAACCCAGCCCCAGTGCTCATTGTCTGAGCTGTGCTCTCTCTCTGGGACAAAGTGTGACGCTACATTGCTTTGGGGTGAGAACACAGCTCTTCCTGACTGGTGGGGCTAAATATTGACAGAAGGTGTAAAGGTTTTGAGGGCCCTGGTTCTGCAGTTACTGACATGCTTTCCTTGTAGAGTCAGCCTACAGGTAGAGAATGCAATCTTGAATTCCCTCCTTCTCTGCAGTTCCTGAACTCTGCAAAACTAGCAAAGCCTTCTGCTACACACATTCAAACATGGTTCCTTGATTAGGAACAGTTAATCCACCCACAGTCATTCAGAATTACAGCATTTTAGAAAAGAGTATCAGCTCAAGTCTAACTAAAGTCACATTCCTGACCATTTGAAAATCAGGTAAGAATCGGCAAAACTTGAAAACTTTGACTCTTTAAGAGCATGGACAGAAATTAATTACAATTGCTTTAGAGCAGATTTACGTGAAGCTTTTGCATCCTCAAAGATCAAAGGCCATAGAAAACTGAACAATCAGTCACCACTGAACTTGGAAATTGAGCCATCATCCACTCAGAATTGGTCTTACTCCCTTTGAGTAGACTGGACTGGTCTGGAGTTTGTATTAAATATGGGGAAATAAGTGCATGTGCTGCAATGACAGAAGACCTTACCTTGAGAAATTTGGCAGCGCTGTAGTTTGCATTCCTGGTTTCCTCAAGAGCATCTTTGTACTTCCAAACAACATGGTCTGCTAAACCCATCACAAGTGTGTCCAGCTCAGTTTGAAATGACTCTGGAAACCTTCGAGTCCGAGAAACCTAAGCAGGGAATAGATCATCAACTTGGAGTGTGTGATGTTGCACATCAAACATTCAGGCCAAGAACAAAGACAATAAACCACAGGCCATTCAACATAGAAGAAAAATATTCCTAGAGTTCCATGGATCTATTCTGAGCACAAACCCCAAACAGAAGAATCTGGTCCACAGGAAGGTGGGAAATATGTCCTCAACCTATCTTTGTATAATCAAGAACAGGCTGAGCCTAGCAGGTAAGATAATGTTCTTGTAGGTCAACCAAACATTTTACCAAGTAGCACAGGATTTATTTTATTGGCCAATCAAGCAGTAAAGTTGAAGTACATTCATGTGTATCTGCCAGGATTCTGCATTTTATACTTTCCCTAAGAGATTTTGTACATAAACTTACCTTTATTTTGTTTGTATCAACCAAATGCTGTGCCATTGATTTTAAGATGACTGCAAAGAAGAACCAGGAATGCTGTTCAAAAGAAGGAAAAGAGAGCATGAATAATGATTACCTGATAAAAACCTTATGATGCATTACCCTTCCTTACAGATGGAATGCATGTCTTGGTAATGCACACTGTTAAACACTATATGACAAATAAATTTAAAAATCTAAGTGCCACGTATTTGAGTAACACCGGATCATGTCCTTAAGAGAGGTGAAGCCATCTCAGGCATTTTGTCACTGTGGCTTTTTGCAATAAGGAGCCTCCAAACACTACTCCTACAAACTTCCCAATCCTCCTGAGCACTGTCTTCATGGTTTGCTTGCAGGGAACTGGCAGAAAGGTGTGATGCAGAGAACCTCAGAGAACAACCTGCCTTGTGAGTTCCATCAGACAGGTAATTTGGTACAGAGCAAGATGGTACTTGAACAGAGTGGTTCTTCAAATACCACTTGAAATGGTGAATAAGTATGATACAGATTAATATCTCAGGATATATGTGAAACAAATACACTCCAAAAACTTATTCATTGAAAAAAACCCCAAACCTCCCCACAATAAACCCAACCACAGGCACTTTTTTGTGGCCCAGCGTTTCTGTAGGTTTTCTGCTTTTTCGGACTATTTTTTGCTAATGGCTCAATAAAGAAAATCAGAACTGGTTCATTTTAAACAGGTGAACACATTTTTGCCTCTGGGAAGTCCTGGGCTGGACTGGGTACCTCTTGTACCATAACCCAGAGGCTCGGGGATGGACCTTTCAGATGCATGTATTTCATACAGATCAATATTTTCCTTGCATCTTCCAAGTTAAAAATTACAACAGAGTATCCTAAAAGCAATTGCCCACATCATAGTGTGTAAGAATTAGGTCTCAGGTTCTGACTGAGCTGTAATAGACAGGAAGAATTTTATTATGCAAACCACAGCATCTTGAGATACGTGTTATGCTGAGAACCTGCAGCAGCTCTGCTAAGTCTGACTGTTGAACCACTGCAGGACATGATTTGCACAAAGGTCATATAGGGAAAAGGAAGGGGAGAAAGAGATAAGTGAGTTTCAGGTAGAAAACAAGTAGTAAAACTAAAAATGTGCTAATTCAAGCTATCATTCACCTTTAAAACCTGTTTCACAGTTACTTTTTCATTTGACTTCAGCAGCCCAGTCACATTCTTGGATAGCTCCTCATGGACAGTTCTTCCATCAAATGATTTGGTCCTGAACACGTACTGAAGAAGAAAGAAAAAATGAAAATTTTCATATGTGCATTAAAATAAATACAAAAAGCCTCAGTAGGAGATGATAAATCATTTGTGTACCACTAACAGCTGACAATCTTTACTGCCAAAAGATCCTGACTGAACAATCCATTCACATAAAGTTTAATTTCCCTGGCAGTAATGGCACAACACTACTCCCCTACAACAAAACCCCTCAGTTTTAAACACAGCTTCCTGTTGATTTCAGCTTAATGTGAATCAAGAGGAAATTCTGCTTAAAAGCACTGCTATGATTTACTATTCAATAGATTACAGGATCCTGAGATCTCCAAACTGCCTTTCCAGCCATTCCACCTGGAAGAAAAGAAAAAGCAGAGGAAGAGTGGAGGGTTTTCCACCCACGCAGTCCAGGTCACCATTCACCTATTCCTTCCTTCCAGTGGCAACAGCTACTCAGAGCTGCTAACAACTCCTCATCCTGAAAGGTGTAGAGCACCCACTGCAGCTGACTGACAGGCAAAACTATACCCCTTGTAGAAACTGAGCTCTCAAGGGAGGAACTTACCTACCAAGTTGCTAGGAACTCATAAACCTACAATGCTTATTCAACAATTTAAGCTAATAGCTTGGTACCACTGCACCTTCCCTAAAGCAAGAGCTCTGACAGAGAATCTGTTGGGATTAAAAATCTTTTCCATACAACCAGGTTGGCAAAAGAAACAAATATTTCTTGAAAACACGTTATTAATATTCAGCTTTGTTTCCACAGCAGATGCCATAAGCTTCTCCCTGTGCAGTTTGGCACTTCTGGGTCCAGTTATTTAAGTCAGAGTAATTTCACATTATTGCTGCATTGTGAGTCACAATTCTCGACTTACTTATTCCCAAAACAGCATTTGTAAAGTAGGTATTTGTTTCCTTCCAGATGGAAAACAAAGAGATTACCAGTTACTGGGTTTTGACTGCTGCTGGAAATGAGAAAACAGACCAAGTGGACTTATGGTGTAACTTAATGATCACCTGTAATTTCAAAGATTATTAGCTGGTCATGCAGTAGATATCTACTGCAATTTTGAAAAGGTATTGAGTAGAAGAGGTTTTAATACCCATTTAATTAACCACATTTATGTGTTACATAGTTTATTTATTTTGGAGCCTGAAGAGCTCTGCTGGACCTCAGCAAAATTCTTCTGTGCTTAAACTGGGGTACTTGAGACTACAATTGAACTTCTCAGAGGCTGAGGTGCACGACCTGTGAACACATACATTCATGCAGACTGCAAGCAGCATCAAATGCCTCTCACTGGTACCTGTAGAGTTGAAGTTTCACGACCTTTCATCTTATCTCCCCCTTCCCTTCTCTCAAATCCTGCACAGTGGGAAATTCTTGCTTTAGCATCATTTCAAAGAATAACACCCTGCACTCCTAAAAGCTCAGTGCTAGTACATCTGCACCAGGTTGCAGTTCTAAAATACAAGTTCTGGTTATCAGCTGAATGCTCTGCAGCTTCTCCCTCCTCTGCTTGCTCAGCTTGGTTTTCTATGGGAAAAAAAAGCTGCAGCAGCAGCAGAGACCTGAGCAGCTGCTTGTCCTCAACAGAAGAGTTTCAGAGTTTCTTAACCAGAGCCTCTCAGTGGCAGAAAATTATGATGCAAATGCAGAAAAAGCTACAAACAAGTAGAACTAAGAGTAAACAGGAAAAAAACCCACAAAACCACCAAACTCAAGCCATCTCTCCACAAAAATATGAATATTTCAACACTGGCCATACCGTCACGTAAGAATTGATACAGTTGTCCAGTTGTTCTTCATGGCACTTGGCAACAATGTTGGTAAGAACTCTACAAGATAAAAGAAGAACAAAAATCGGGCTATTTTTTTCATAAGGCAGACAAAGTCTTCTTGATACTCACATTGTACTGTTCTTGTAAGCTCATCTAAAACAGTGCATGAGGGATGTGATCCAAATGATGAATAATGTGCAAAACCTGTCCACTGGGAAAGCCAGTCATTTCTTGGGCTTTCCACTGCTTGGATTGTGCTGTTATATATGCATTTGCTTAACATTGCACCCAGTGTTAAGGATAATAACTGTACTGTCACCACAACAAGAGAAAACATTAACCAACTGAACTTTATGTAGGCCTTGGATACGTAGGGATAACAAAAATTAGAATACTTTAATGAAACAGAGAGGCAAGAGCACCTTTCTCCAGGAATGCTACTTGCTAAGTTCTCTCCGGCCTTTGTAATTGTGCAAATCCCCTGATACTCTGCTTTATGCTGGCACAGCTCCTCAAAGACAAGCCCAAGGCTGGGCTGCAGCTGGAGCAGGTCCCTGTGCAGCACTGTCTGCTCCTGTCCTAGCACTGCACAGCAGGGACAGGCTGGGCACTTGGAGACACCACACACAAGCTTGGGGATCAGCCACAAGCAAGAAAATTGCCTGGATCACACCAGCACTCACTCTCAAAACCTGAGCTCCTACAAACAGCAGGAAACTGAGAATTTAGCTGTGTGAAAGTGAGAATGTCAGCAAAGTTTTCTCTTCAATTTGTATGTTGACCATCTTTGTTTGAGATCATCCTGTTCCAGAAAACACAAATCTAGGCAAGAAGTCTTCAACTTGACCATATCCTTTCCTTTTGATTATTGGGAGCTCATTTTTCGAGGATACTTAATATAGAAAAGACTCTGCAATTCTATAATCTTATTTTTATGTTGAAGAATTCAGGGATAGGCATAGTAACAGTATGACTAAAATAGATTAATAATATGCCTGACTGTGGCCCACATACAAGTACTCCTTTTGACTAGCTTAGTGATTTGAGTGACTTCTGGCAATTCTTATTATTGAATCCAAAAGCTTTCTAAGTCCCTTGAGTATTTTTAATTTATCTCATTTCTTGCTTTTAGTAGGAGAAGCAAAACTTGTAGCAAAACACAAAAGCTATGACAATTAGTTGTGGGCATTCTGATCTTTTAACCTTCATTCTGATTTGGAACTGAAATGAGCTCTGGCAAAAATGTGACAGAGAAATGATGACAGGACTGGGCCCCCAGACAAGTAAATAACCATGAGTATAAAAGGAATAATATTTTCTCCACAACACATAAGCCAATCCATGCTCTCATTCTGTTGTTGTTGCTTTCAGTAAGTTCAACACAAGCTGCTTCAAGCTATTCAGAGCAAAACACAGTGTGTATATATAGGACACGTCAATGAATGACACACAGCAGACATGCACATTCCCATTGGCATCAGCTCTGCCAGCACAAAAGACAAGACACCACACATGCAAGAAAAACACTGAGAATCCTTCTTCTTTTTCTTTTTTTTTTTTTTTTGGGCCAGGTGTGTGCATAGTCAAAATTTGAAGCATGAAAAAAAAAATAACATCCTTCCATCTAATCATTAACACTGTGTTTTAAACAGCTGCTTCTTCTGCAGCATTTCCCCAGCCAGTTAACTGATGCTGAAATTCTACCCTGGGACACAGTTCATCATTTTCTCTACACTTAACATCAGTTGATTTGCTGGCCACAAAAGTGTGCCCAACAAAGGTCTGCTGGCTCTCCCCCTTTACAAACAGTGTGCAGTGATGATATCCCACACACTTATGAGGAAAGGATTTTTTAATCCCAGTACCTAGCTGTGGTAAAACTGACTTTGCCCTGAAAAATGATCCTCTGATAAAGCATATTGAAACTCTAGCTTTCCAAGGGTAAGATGGGGAACTCTAACTCCTTGCTCCTTTAAGTTTCCCTAAATAATCGTTCTTCAGGAACAAGTTCTGAAGCACAGTCTCTGGAAGGAAAGAAAGAATACTGACAGCAGATCAGTCTAACAGGGTTGCAGAGGACAGTGGTAATTTTTTCCTACTAGGAGTATTGTAGACCCCTGTTTAGCTGCTGGAGGAAGGACAAAAAAAACATCACTATGGACACAAGTAAATGCAACACAACTTTCTGCCCTCCTGCAGAGACCAATAATAATAATCTTGCCAGTATTTTTTTCCTGCTGCCCTGATTAACAGCATCAATAAAGACAATTTCATTATGTGAGGAGTGAGAGACTCAGCAAATCATTGCAGTTGTTTGCCTGCTCTCTGGAAAATGTTTCCATTGCTTTTCAGTTATTGCTGATATATTCTAATTAAAAAATGCCCCTGAATGGTGTGGCCTGGTTGTTTGACTCTGCACTGGATGCAGCAAGATGCTGAGCTCTCCCTGTACTGAACTCCACATCCTCAGAGCCAAACAGACACCAAAGGTGAAACCCAGCTTTGTCAGGGAGCTCTTAGCTGCTCAGGAATGAGACCTTTCCCTAGCACTGCCTCAGGGCAATCAGACATGTCCACCATGGTCAATAATTTCCAGCCACGTGATACCAACACTTCCATGTGTGTTTGCAGAGCCCAGAGCTAGGGGGAAGCAGCATTCTCACCTACTGAAGTCTAAATGAGCAGCTATAACTGGACTAACATGTGCATTTGTGCTCCTGAGTGAATTCTGTACATCCCACAGGAGTCATCCAGATACCTGGTCACAGCTGTTGCAACTTCATCACCACCGTTCTGCACCAAAACCCAGAAGAGTTGGTTCAGGACTACAGGAAGAAAATTCATAATCACATGGATCTTCTCAATCCTCAACAAATTCTGTAAGGGAGGTAAGAAGGCAAGTGAGAGATTTTCCATGTAAGCAATGAGAGCTGGCAGGGGCCAGCAGCTCTGCTGCTTCAGCAGGTAAAATGCAGAGCAGCACTGGTGCACCAGCAGCAGGAAAAAAACAGGTCAACCAAGGAGAGAACTGGCTCCCCATGAAGCTTGTTTTAAATATGGCCATCAACACAACTGTAGGCATTGTCCAGAATTCCAGTGTTTTGTGCTACACTGACTTAAGGGCAAAAATAAAAGGAGAGAAACCAAAACTAGTTTTTGTATTTCATTAAGGATACTATCTGAGGGCAATAAAAGAAGTCAACTATTTTCAAAATATACATTTTCCAATATTCTTAGGAAAACTTTTTTTTTAATGCAGAGATCTGATAAATTCAATGTGTTGTGGCTAAAACACTTTTGTTAAAGACATAGTGGTAAAAATGAATATTAACACACTAACCTGACATTTTATTATCTTCTCTAATCAAGGAAGGTATTGGGCTTTTCATAAAAAACAAACAAACTCCTTTGAATTTCTCCTAGGTTTTTATTTCAGGTATTTCCAAATAATTCCAGAACTTCTAAGAAAGGTACTAGCAATTTATAAATAAAAGCAAAATACCCTAGGGAAGATTATTTAGTATGGCTATATTGCATAGTTAATTTCTTGTTGCATACAACATTGTCTTCTAATAAATTCTCTGGAATATTTTTAGAAGGTAAACTACAAAGAGCAGATAAAGAATGGTGCAATTCTGGTGGTTTAGACAACCAGCTTACTGACTGGCAAGTTGTAAAGCATTTATAGATTCCTAAACTTTGCCCATTATGCTCAATGGCTTTCCAAAAATTAATTAAGGACTTCATTCTGTAGAGGTATAACCTCTAAATAACACTGATACTTTGATTTGTAAACACACACCTTAAAAGTTTTTAAAATCAAGACAGTATTTGAAAACACAGCCACTCTTTTCAGGTCTGCAGGTAGAGTTGCATCTACAAACAAAAGTAGTGCCCATCCTTATGGAGGTGTCCAGAGAACAACCATGATTTATTGGAACAATTCTTTGCTTATTAAAGAAAAAAAATCTCTTCCCAAGCAGCTTGTATCTGATTAAGGTACACTCCTACAGGAAACACCACCAGTGAAGGAAGTGGGAAAGCACCTACATGGTGCAAACATCTAAACCCCAAACACCTGCTGGATTTTACAGAGTGCTAAAAGGAAATACAATAAATGTCACATGTATGATGTTCCAAGTCAGTTCAGAGATGGAACAGAGTCACACCTGCCTTCACTTTTCTTGCTCATCTGTCTGTTAATGTTCCACAAGCATAGTGCACAGCAAGAACTCTGGATTTCAGCCCTCATGAACAGATAAAGAATTAGGACCTTACATTTATCTGCTGCTCTTCTAATTTGCTTGTCATTTTCTTCCCTTCTCACAGGTTTTGACCTCTACTGAATACAGGCACATTTAATGCAGCTCTTGCTTCATCTTTACAGATATTCTTTCTGGTTTCACAACTTGAGAGGCAACAAGCACCCTTGATTTATACACACCAAATACCCTGAGCAGCCCTTGGAATAGCATCCAGGTTTTCAGAGGAGGTAAGGATAGAAGCTATTTAAGGCAAGAGAGGATTATCAGCAATACTGCAGCTCTACATCTCCCTTCCCCAGACATTGCTGGAGCAACATTCCCTTATCCCCTGATGGGATCAGAGCTTGGCACAGGCTGGATTAGCTGCTGCTGGGGCAGAGGCAGCCCTGCTCTGGATGAGAAGGGATGGGAGGCAGCTGGTGACCAGCAGAGCATCTGTCACATCACGTCCATCTGACTGCAGCTGGCACAGACCCTCTGCCCCCTGGTAAACCTGTGCCATGGCTGGAACTCTGCAGTGGGGGAGGAGTTGAGAGAAAGCCATAAATACAGTTGTACAGTACAATTTGTAGGTTGTACTATACAGGTTACTTTACCTTACAAGAATTGATAAAGTTTGAGGTAGGAGGTTGAGACAGATCCTTTTCCCTTTCCTGGCACTGATGGAAAAAGTTATTCAGGTATGGATCCTAAAATAGGAAACACTCACATTAATGTATATTATAGATGATTAGAATTTAGTGCCAGAATTTGGTAACAGCAATCACCCTGACACCCATGAACACTCTTGGTCCCCACCATGTTATACAGGAGCCCCAGAAAGAAAATCAATTCATTGAGTCCAACCCATTGGTCAGCACAGCTTGCTAAATTCCAGGTGCTTTGACAAATCCTTTTTCACTGTTGTGAGTGATTAATTTTTTCCTCACAACCTAAGGGATTTCAAAGGCTGGATTTTCTTTTTCTTCCTAATTTATTTCCTTGCTGTTTAAACTGATATTCCACAATTTTTCTATTGGTATAATGTTAAAAAATTTTTATTTTTTCCTTGAGCTGTGTAACCTTAAAGTATGTACTCAATCATTGGCATCTTGCCCTTCTGTATTGCAATAATATTTAAATGTTACAGAAACAAATTCATGCATGATTTAAAATCCCTTTCAGACATCTCCTGACACTTTTTGTGTGTAAGCAGGTCACAGAGCTAAGAGGGACATTGGCTTACCTGAGTATTTACTGTTGATACAACGAAAGTAGAGACTTTGAAAAGTGGTTTCCCACCATCTACCCATTTGATATCACTGCCAATCTGCTGTTAAAGCAAAAACAACAAAAAATATTTTTCCACCTGTTTCTACTTTTTCAAGTCTGCATCAAATTTTCAGTGCACAGCTTTGCACATGAGAGTGCACGAACTGCACTGGCTGCTGTGCTTTCACAAACACCATCAATGCAGTACAAACCCACCCTGCAGCACAAGACCAATGCTGCCATTCAAGGGACCAGATCCTGCCCCACCCTGTCCTCATGACAATGGCAAAACAAACACAAGGAGGCAGAAATAATCCAGGCTGGACTGGATCGGCAGGAAAATATGATATCACACTACAAAACTGGAGCATGAATCATGACTGTGGATCACATCAGCTAGAGAATGAATGTCATATGGCCTGAGTTTGTGAAAGAAGCTCTTTCTGACCACTCTGATTCACATTTTGAGGAGTTATAACACTGTAAAATACACTTCTTCCATATACACCTGTGAATCAGCAACATAGCACACTCAGCTCAGTGCTGCATATATTGGTTCCTACATTCAGTGACATGCAAATGAATATTCTAAACCAGAAACCCTATTTACTCTCCCCAGCAAATGCAAGTGGAAATCTGATCTCATGAAAAACACCTGGAAATGACAGCTCTGTGCCATGTGAGCAACAAGAAGGGGTGAGTGAATACCTTTGTGCTTGCAGGCTCCTGAAGACTCAGGTAGTTGGGGGGCAGGCTGCTGGCCACGGGCACCTGGTGCTCCTGGGAAGCCAACTGGGCATCTTTCAACAAAGGGAGCCAGGCAAACCCCACTGTGCACAAGAACAAATAAATGGGACTCTTTAGAAAAACAAAGTTTAAAGGAAGACAATAACATCCAGCCAAAAACTTTGAAATCCTTATTTGAATGTACAAAATGTATATTTATAATTGAAAATAATTCTACTACAGGTACCTGGTGTTTCCAGAGCCTCTTTCTTTTTGGCATTAGCTTTTGCATTTATGTCACAGGTGACATGATAAAATGAAAACAGAATGTGGTGTTTCTTATGGAGTTGAGTGGGAAGTTCAATTTTCACCTGAAATGTAAAATGTTACACCTCACTTTAGTTTAAAAATCAATTAAACCAGGCATCAGAGATGGGCTAAACGAGTGACATCTCTCTACACAGAGGTCTAAGTACAGCCTGCCTTTACTGGGTAATGTTTGCCCCATGGTAAGAAATGCTCTCTTAAGCTCTCATCTCTCTTATGGTGATATCTATCACTTTTACTTAAAACAGCTTTTTTTCAACTTTGTCTTGTGGAGGAATATTTTCATTTATGATGAAAGAGCACAAGATGAAAGAGGACAGAACTAAAGAGTGGTGGACTCTGCTCAGAAGTGATCACCTGCACTTTAACAGCCAGCCCTGTGCTCATATTTTCAGGACAACCAAACTAAAACTAAAATGACATCTCTGCTACTGCTTCAGCATAATTTCATGGCAAAGACCAAGAAACAAAGGCTGACATGAAAATAAACCTTTATTTATAATTTCTGCTCAGTCTTAAATCCCATATCATGCAGTCCATGAAATCCTACATACTGTTTTTCAGGTATTATTAACCTATTGGAATAAAATAGAAACTAACCAGAAAATGTTACCATAAGAACTAATAAAAATGACCCTTTGCTCTTGTGAGCTGTGATGAAATTTATCCAAGCTAACCCTGCGCTAAAGTAAGGGTTAGAAATCATTGATAAATGCTTCCAGTGTTAAACCAGCTTATAGGTAAGAACCTAATACCATAAACACAGATATAAAATGGGCACCCAGGGATAGAGATGAAGACAACTTTCTTCTTAACATCCTACATTCTTTTAAATTCTGCACCTGCTTTACTAAGGACATTAGGACAGGTGCACACCTCTTCCAGCAAATTGGCTATTCACAACTGAATTCAGGTTGAAAGTAACCTCCCTAAACCAAATGGCTCACTAGCATCACATGAAGGACACTTCCAGATATGTTAAACCCCAAAACACATCTTGTAAAGGATTAGCAAGGAGTTCAAAATCTCTGAAAATGTAATGCTTTAAGTTCCACCCCAGTTCCTAAACAGGAATCTTAAAATTGATACTTCACATGTAGTTGTACATTATCTGCTGATCTTGCCTCAGCAATTTTATCAAAGTAAATTTTTACTGAAAAAGGAAATTTTACTGACTACAAGAACAGTTTGGAAAATGTTGGCTATAAACTCCATGCTGTTTGCCATTCTCATCACCACACATAAAGCAGTGGAAAATCCAGAACAGACAGTTGACATTCACAAGCCACCAAACACCCCAGTCCCTGACAGGGTGAAATTAATTTCACCTGCAGGAAGCCTGGGGAATCAACACTTGGTGTTGGTGAAACAAAAAGATGCACGTGTGAGTAACATTTGGCAAAGGGCACCACAAGAACTCCTCTATAGCTGCACCCTCAGCAGCAGCAGCTGAAGGACCTGCTGCAGCCACCACACGTCCCTGTACATTCTGTTCAGAGCACTGCATCACCAAAATGCCCCGATGCAGATCTTGTATGTCAGAGAGGGATTTGTTCTGACACTTGGCTCTACACTTCATCTGAATGTTTACTGTTTCCATTAAATTCTGAGATGCAGCTGGATCTTTAATGTAATCCAGACATGCATTTCACAGAGCTGGACTGTTCCTAATTAATTCTACAGCATCTTAACTGTACTCAGAACATCCTACAAAAGGAGCAATCCACTGAGTTGATTTAAGAAGAGAAAACAAAACATGAGACTGCGTGTCAATCTGCACAGCACAGCCCTTCCAGATACACGAGAATGGCAACAGAAGCATTCTGTACAGATATTTTTCTGTCTCATTGGCAAACATGTAGGGTTGGCAGACATTTAATGAAAGAAAAAGCAGACTGACCTCATCATAGAAATCAGGATTCTGGGAATGATGTAGCACAGCAGTGTAGGCTGAGGTTGTAAATAAGGGTCCACCTGGCTTCCCATAAATGCACTGATAAAAGTAACATGTTTTCATTACATTGGGAAATTCTGCTGAAGATACAAGTATTGGTATATCTAAAATGTATGTACATTTAAAACAATTATCATGAAAGATTGATCATTACTTTATCAAATATTAAAAGAAATGTTTTAAGTGCTCAAACCTGGATTTTTAATACACACTTCCAGTAAAAGTCCGTTGATTCTGTGAAAATTACCCTATGCTCAATTAAGCAATGCAGACTCCTTAGACTTCTTCCTTGCTGTTATCAATTTCAGAGTTTTCTGCAAAAAGCTTTACAAAATCTATTTCACTTTTATACAGTTCAATACACAATACAGTGCTTTTACTGACTTTCAAATGTTACAAAAGCTATCCCTGTTAAAAATCTCTTTTCTGGCAGGGTCCTGTCTGGGAGCCCTTGATTACTGAGTAATGGCAGTTTTATTTATTGCTGGGAAAACAAGACCACAACTGCACTATGCAACAGCCCTTGGGCAATACCAAAGTTAAGAATTAAGATTAATTCTTAGCAAAGTTAAAAATAAAGTCTCAGGTCCTTCTAATTTTGTGCTTCACTCTTTTCAATTAAGTCTCCAGAGCTCAATCAGAAATGTAGGGTAAGTGATAAATTCTAGAAAAAGCAAGCTGCACTGTAAAAAATGGTTCCATTTTCTAATATTATCTCCTTTTCCCTCCAGCAGTCAGAATGCTGGCACTGCAAAATGGAATCACTGTGACCAGCTGGGATCTAACAGAACCACAGTGCAGAATTGGAGGGATGTATGGCAACATCCACTCTTGAATTGTTCTGGTTCAGTATCACCCTTATTCCTGGATTTTATAAGTAATGTTCTCAGAAGCAGCACCCTCTGAACACACTGCTCTTGCAGCTCACCTTGAGTGGCTTTGCTCCTTCTTCATCAGAGCTTTTGAACTCAATGCACACTGTTATATTCCGTGCCTGGAGAGACAGGAGCATATTAAAGCTGAGATCAGAAATGGGGTACCCAGAAAAACACAGGTAAACTCCAGAGCTGGAATAAGGCCTTTTCAGAATCCAAGAGAAACATGCAGATGGTGTATAAATATTTATAAGTGCCTTAAGTCTCAGTGATATCACTAGAAATAAGATTTCCAAGAAAAATGCAAAATGCAAGCCAGGCCTCAAAATGACTGAGTAGAAGCAGACTACTAAGCAACCAGGACTTACCTACATCTTATCCTTAACTAGTTTTCAACCACCATGGAAACACAAGTGGTACCAGGTTTCATTTAAGAACCACAAACATTATCAAGATTAATTTTATCTGCACACATTTTGTCATTAATATAAAGCCCTTCTGAAAACTGTGAAGAAGGTATTGCCACATTATCTCTCTTTGAATCACTGTTACAACATAAAATTAGCCCATAGATTCATTAAAATGGTACCAGTGTTTTATGATTGCAAAAGCTGAAAAAGATGAAGAGCCAACTCAGTGACATCAGCATTTTCCTCTCTTTTATAAGTTCTTCTGGATTCCTAAAAGAGCTCATGCAGGCCACTGCTACCCCATGTTGTCCTGAATCAGTCACATTCTGTACCTTGTTGAAGTGTTTTTGGCTGTCATACTTGAGGTGTTTTGGATAGATGTATATTTGGTTCTTGTACACCCTGTAAGGTCGAGAATATTTTGTTGATTCCTGCACAAACTCCTCAACTTCCACTGTAGGTTGATGCTCCTTTACATTATGGAATGGCTTGATTGGAATAAAGGATGAAGTTACACAGTCTTAAAAAGAAAAGAAAAGAAAAGAGACCCATCACATATTGTGTTTGTTTGCACTGTCTTACTACTGAGAATAACTAATATTGAGATGGAACATACAAAATCCTGCCTTAACTTACAAAAAATGACTAATGCTGAGATGCCTTAAATTTACACATCACCTCAGAACGGTGGCAATATATAATCCTTAAATGATTTCTCACTTGGATTAAACTGGACAGCATTGGTAACCTCTTTTGGCACCCACAGTACTTGGTGACATTTGATGGTGTAACAGCCCCATTGGTATATGGACAACTTCTACAGAATGTGCTGAGTGATGCTGCTTCTCATCAATTTTACAGCTCAACAGCTCATTTAAGTTTTTCTATTATCTAATAACATACTAAATAAAATGAAGAAATGAGCAGTGCAGCACTAGATCAAATATATCATGCAATTGGGAAAACTGAAATCAGATCAGGAAACAGAAGGCAAAAATTAGCCCTCTGTCACTGAGACTGGGAGAGATTAAAAATGGACAGAGAATACTTTCTCTTCCTATACCATTGAAGCAGTGAGGCATTTAACTTCATGGGGAACTCAAGCTGAGAGGGGCCACCAACTTAGAGATGTCCAGAGCAACCAGAACTATTTCTGGGAAAAGCCATTGGACAGACCCTGCCTAAAAATTCCTTCCACAAATCATAGGATAATCCCCAGGAAAAGTCTACCAATACGTTGTGAGGAAGATTGTGATCTCTCACATACACCCTGCCAAATTTTACTTCCTTCTAAGCTAGTACAAGAGGAAATTGCCAGTTTCAGAGTAATGCAGGCGCTCTGCAGCCCAGGGAGAAGTGGCCCTTGGCCAGCTGCAGCAGTGGGGTTTCTTTCTTCTCCTTCACAGACACTCAAAACTGGGCTGGATCTGGCCAGGTACAGGACGGAACAAAGAGTGGTGTAATCAAATGACAGCAAATCAAAACCACTCCCTGCACAAAACCACATTTTCCTACACAATGGACACTTCTATCAGAACTGTCTCAAGGCACAATTATGGATGGAAAGCCTACGACAATGTCCTATTTAATCAGAATAATTAATTTTAAAGTGGAGTCATACTTGGATGTTCCAAAGGAACACAATCAACTGCAATGTCCAAACAGCCAGGTATAGTCTGTATTTTGCTAATCTTCTCTGCTCTGCAATGAGATAAATAAAAAACACTTTAGAAAATTAGAACAACAGAGATCATAACATCACAGGAATTAACTGAAAATGAAAAACAGACTCCTATTTAAGATATTTAAGTTACATTAAACACATTTAACATATACCTATTGGCTATTAAACTCTAATCAAATGTAACAGCACAAATAAAATATGATTTGGTTTGTGGTTTCTTTTTTTTTTTTTCCTTAGTCTCACTCCTGCCTTCTCTTTGTAACAAGTATTATTCTGTAGAACAGGAAGGAAGTGATGAAGTAAAATTTATGAGAATTAACTTATCTACTTTTACTTTCTAAAATCTGAAGGAAATACTCCCTAAAAGGAATTCAGTGAGCACTGGGATGAGAGGAGTTCACAGCATTGTGGCTTCTGCAAGTGCCATGCTGAAAAGGGACCAAGGCACACTCCTTGTGCCCGAGCAATTTGAGCACAATGCTCAATCTCTTTTGTCCAGGAGATGCTTTGGGGACACAAACACAGCAGTGGTGACACTAATGAACAGTCAGTGGAATGTCCTGACCAGTAACAGCAAGGTGGCACAAGAACTTAAGGGCCTAATCCAAGCCCCATAGCTGACATTCAATCTTTCTATGATCTCTTTTCATATAAATGGAACAAAAGTTATTTAGATTAATGCATTTTTAGGCCCATTTAGAGTAGAAGAGACAAGGAGAAATACATGGTTCAATTCTCATGTCACTTATCCAGTATAAACACAGACCCTGCTCTAGGATTAACCTGATTTATACCTGTATGGAAACTACCCAGCCAAACCTCCTTAGAAATTTGCAGGCTGTAAAACACTTGGAGAAGGTTTTTACTTTCAATGTCTATTCTTGAGTTTGCCATGGAGACTCAAACAAAAGGAAGGAGATGAGAAACCCAAAAAAGAGTGATTTTGTATCTCTGTCACTTTTGGGTTTTTTTTGTTTTTTCTCCTGAGATAATGTTGGGTACTTCATCTGCATCTCTCCTGATAAAAGCTGATTTAAGCAATCACTATTTTTAGCTTATAATAATATTTATTTTAATGTGCCAAACAACATTTCAATTTTCCTGGAAAGTCCAACCTCAAGCACTCTTTGGCAGGTAATAACCTAATGGAAAAAACACTAATGTAATATAATTTAACATGGCCACTTTGGCACACTGTGTTAAATGAAGAAAAAAACCCAGCTACAATTATTCTGCACAGCTTTATAAAGCTTCAAAGCAAACTAGAAACTTTTCCTTACCTTCTGTATTCTGCTATTAGTTTAATCAAATCTTCCATGGAAATCTTATTACTTTCTTGCCTGAATAAGGGTGAGAATCGGGACTCTCTGTCAACATTTCCCTGATTATCTTTAAACACTGGCCTATAAAGAAAGAAAAATGACATATTTATAAACACTCCTCCATACGTATGTATGTATGTATATTTTTGAGCATTTGAAATTGTTATGTAATCTTTTAACAAGGTTGTGATATGAATTCTTACACAAATTCATGGCCTCTCTGCAGATTTTCACCCAGCAGAGCCCTGCCAAGCTTTATGCTTGCAGGACAAAGGCAATGTCAGTTTATTCCATGCGCATCCCAGTCCTGCAAAAACCTCAGACCTGGTTTGAGCAAGAGCCTCTCACCCATCATGGACATGACTCTTCCCTTCAACAAAGAGATTGATTCCTTATTTCAAGGAATCACTTTGAAGAATCCAATGCATCAGTAGGTAGTTTCATCCATAGGTAATTTCATCCAAGAAGTTATTATCCAAGGATAATCATTACAGTTTTAAAGAATGGAAATCATAGCTAGCTGTCAAATCTCAACCACCACCTCTTACCACAATGAAACACATGCTTTTACAGAGCCAGGTTAGAGACCTCAATTAAATCTGCATTAAATCTGCCCTGTGACCTCCAGGAGCACGACACCAACTCACTGTGGCTTAGCATTCCTTCACAAAACAAGTTTGTGGAACAATAACTAAATTTTTGATGAACCAGCTACGAAGTGCCCAATGAACTGGAAAAGAAGGATATCCATCTATAACTGAGAACAATAAATATCAGCTGTTGTGTGCACAGGAGAACATTTCCAGGCATTTCCATTTCTGCTCATTGACACTTGCAGGATTTAATTAAGACATTGCAGTGCCCTTTGAATATCCTCAAGGGTCACACACGCTGGCTGGACTGGATAATGTAACAGCTATACAAATTAATGAACCTTGGATTCAACTGCAGTATGAAAGAACATTGCTTAACAAAAGTAAAATGTTCTTGACACTAAGTGCTGTTCTGTGAATCATTTGGCCAATCTTGCTTCCTTAATCTACTTCTCTGTTCCACTGCCAGTGAGAAGAAGAATTGATGCCAGGACAAATTGTTGCCAGATGCAAAATAACAGAGCAAACCTTTGGAAGAGGAGCCCAAGAATAAGTATAAATGCACCGTATCTTCACTCAATTGACTGAGAGAAGCATCCCCATCTCATTTCTTTGCAACTGTCAAGAATGATCAACTCTCTTCTATCAGATTTTTACCTCCAGCTGTTGGAGGCAATAAGGTCCACACCAACAAACCATGTCAAAAAGCTTACTAGGGAGAAACCAGACCTCATTTCTGGCAGCCACCACTTACTCTACAGATCCTATTAAATTGCTGTCAGAAAAAAAAAAAAAAAGGAAAGAAAAAAGATTTAATAATTATTACAGTATAGGTGACATTATGATATTTCTTGGACTCGGCACTGCTTCCTCCTCCAGACTAACAGAGAGGACCAAAACATTGGGTGAGTGATTTCCACTGTGCCACTGGGCTCTGCAGTGTGATGCTGAGCAAACCCAGCTCTGCTGGAAACTACGAACTGATTCCAGAGCAGGCCCTGACACTGAGCAAACCCCTGCTCAGTGCAGCAGGGTGTAGGGCCACTCACCAAGGAGGTCTGTGGGTGCAAGTGAGAAAGAAATGAAGCTTGAAATAGCTCACTCTGGGTCAGTGGGATTGAGCACTGCCTTCCAGGAGGCTCAGGGACACAGAATTGTGATCCTCAAGGTATCTTCAAACCCAAAAGATTCCACCATTGCCCACTCCTCCCCTCTGGTTTGGAGTCAGAAGGGCTTTACAAAGGCACCCTGCCTACAACCACTGCTCCAGAGCATCAGTGCTCCCTGGCTATCATGTGCTCTGCTTCTAGGACTGGTTCAGCAGCACGTCCCTGCCTAAATAATGCACCCAGGACAAAATTAAAGGCATGAAACAACACAAAACAGGGAAGTATTTTTATCTCTCCAGTTTACACACAGTACTCCATTTATATGAAGTTCGTACAACCACATGAGTAGTTTAAATGTCCACTGAAAACAAGATAACCCTTCTTAAAAAGGTGTATTTTATACACAGGTCAAACTGTACCGGTGTCTCCATTCCCCAGGTTCATTAAAGCTGAAGAATTGCCACAGCAGCAAGTATTGAATGTGTTACAGCTGCAGTTAAGTAGCTGCAATCCCATGTTTTGCTATATCCTTGCAAGTAGAACAAGAGTGCTCCTTGTCACAGGGACCATACTGAAGGCACTTAAGAATGCCAACTGTCACATCAAAACAAGGAAATGCTTTAAAAACTTTTACAGTCCAGGAGTCCAGTATTTGTCTAACACATTAACAATGTACCGTAGTGCTGGCTACCTATTTACCGAGACATTTTAATAAGAAAAATTTAACTGAACTAAACTCCTGAAGAGATTGTAAAGGTGGTAATTTAGGGGAAAGCAAGTTAATAGATTACACTAAAAAAACTGAAACATCATCTCAGTACTTAATTGTTTATATGATTCTGCTCTTCTGACATTGTTAGCTGTCCACAATCCTAAAAACTTGTGAAGCACAGAAAACTCGCACATTGTTCATAATTTAATTTTGAAAAAGGTTACTTTTGAAGTAGTGGTTTATGATTTGAGCGAAAATTGCTCACCTCCAGGGTGGAAGATCTGCAGCTACTGGAAACCAGTGCAGTCTCACTGCCCTCAGCTACCTCAACCTACGGCAGCTGACCCGAACCAGCAGCGGCACAAGCTGCTGAAGGACTCCAATATTAGGCTCTAAAACATGAAGTTTATGAGGGTGGAGAAGGTTTGAAGGAGTAAGAGTGTAAAAACTAATCTCTGTGAATGAAGTTTCCCCCCACATCTACAATATGTAGCTGAGGCAGATATTTGCAAACTTTGGCAGTTCTGGCAGGAAAATGAGACTCTGACACACTGTAATTCTAACACGTACTGTAATTATACCTGCAAGAGCACACAGACACCAGATTTCCCTGCAGGAACTCAGGGAAGAACCCTGAGTCATGCTTTTGAGCAATGCTAACAAACTGGTGCCACAGGAGCTAATTAAGAGTTTCAGTCACATGTGCAATACTCGGCTGTCAAGACTTTGGCTTGCTGAATGCATACGTAAAAATCGCACTGTGGCCATCTGTAACTGCTTTAAGGAGGGAAATTTCCACACAAAAACAGGAGTGTGGTTAATGCCAGAATGAACTAACTGGAAAAGATCATTTCCAAACCCAGGGTTTTGCTATTTATCATAGCCAAACCATTTCTTTCCCCCTGTGGTGCGATAGCCTCATGTGGAAACTTCTATTTTCAAGGTGTGAAAACAGAAATAGATTTTATACTTTGCTTTTACCAAAGTCGGATCTGAGCAATGTTAACACACAAGCAGATGTAAATGAGTGTGGAATCTGAATTTTCTCAGTGCACCCTAGCTTGGCAGGTATTTAGGGGGCTCTCTGCCTCACAGGGACAGCAGCAAAACCTCACTCATGTCTGATGATATTTCCCTTAGGCAGAGCAAGCACAGAGCTGCAGCCACAGTTCTGGGCTGGGGCACACTGTAGGATGCACTTGGGCAGCACAGCTGTGGCACACACAGCCCAGCAGCTGGAACCAGAAGAGAGAGAGGGGCACAGCCCAAACCCTGCTCCTGCCCACTCCTCGTCACGAGACAAGGGATTGACAATTGGAGAATCTTATGAAAAGAAAATTGAAATTCTTTCAAAATGGGAAGAAAACCTTTCTGTATTTTATTTCTAGCAGGATTTGCTGAAGCTGTGGAAGAACGTTCTAAGCCTTCTTTATACCCATGAGTGCCTGGCCAGACCCTGAACTAGTTAAAATCATCATGCCACCAAAAGACACCTACTACAGCAAGGGCTGAGCTGCAGAACAGATCCCTGATGGTACTGCCACAGAGCACAGGCAGGCAGAGTTAATGGGGAGCTTCAGGTCAGTCTGGTGCCAAGCCTGCACCTCCTGCCATCACAGTCTGTTACATGTCTCTATCAACCCTTCAATATGATTTTGATGAATGGTCCTCTGGCTACACAGAAGTAGCAAATATTTATGAGCATCCTTGAGCTTGCAATGACAGATCAAACCACATTATCTGTCCTCTTGAGCACTCACTCACCTCTCCTGTTCTTACTGGATATTGACAAAAAAAGTATGTAAGCAAAATATAAATGAACCCTTCAAATAGCCATACCTCACTGCATGTTTTCTTCTTTGCCATCTAAGCACCATATTCTAAAATCAAAGATTTTCCCCTGCACATGTCACGGGAACTGTGCCCTCCTGGTGCTCCATGTTCCACACCAGAAGCACATGGATCTCTCTCTCATAACCACAGGCAGTGCCACAACACAACCTTTCCACCCAGCACTTGCTCTTCCTTTCTCCCTTCTGAGAGCTTCAGGCAGCTCTCCACCTGGCCTGCTACTGTGAGAACAGAAGCCACAGAGGAGGGGGAATGTTTTCACTTGGCAATTGACAGCTTTCCTTTTTATAGGGAATATGGAAATTTATATTCCCTGCTCCACGCATGGCAGAAAGAAGGGAGAGTTGTCACAGGAGGGTCTCTGTCAGGGAGCTCTCTCATCCCAGGGCAGCAGTAAGTTGGAGAAATTACACAAGACAGAAGGAAAAAAGGGAGAGGACAGAGAAAGCAACTACATCAAAACTTGAAGGGAGAACAAATGGGAAAAAAAGCCAAATTTGGTAAAAGGGGATCAAAAGGCACAGGGGTGCCTCTGTCTTGAGGTGAGACCAGCAAAAATTATACAGGAGGAGATGAAAGACTAAAAATCCATTACTACCACTGCGCTGACCTGCAATAAAACCCACTGACCTGCCAAATGAGAAAACAGGAGTTCTCCATCACCTACTAACTATGAAAAATGCTGGAGTACCTGAACCGTAATCCCTCAATATGACCCCCAAAGCATTTCAAGTCCTTGGTTAGATTTTTCTGAGAGCTTGATGGGCATCAAAACAAGAGCAGAGCCTCAAGAACCTGTGCACCTACTTTCTAGGTGGCCACTGCAACTTTATTTCAGACCACAATTATCTTTGCAGGAAGTTCTTATGAGAGCTTTGAAATCTCTTTGGTCATTTTTAGCACCCAATGAACGGTGGAGCTCATGACAAATTGATATTCTGTCAGCTACTTTTGCTGCTCCCTAGCAACTTCACTGCATACCTGAAGCAAAGATTCCACCACAGCAACATTTAATGAGCAGGTAACTGACGTTTAGTTGTGAGAAAAATAGGGCAATGCAACAAAAAGCCTGCAGGATATTCTGGGGTCCTGGACCAGAGAGAAAGCTTTGCTTAGCTTCAGGCAGAAAAAGTGGAAAAGAATAAAAAGATAGAAGCCCAAGGGAATAAGCTACAAGATGCTTATTAAATCATGAAAAGAATGAATACATACCTCACTGACCAAGCAAATGGCATACGGTACTTCCCCAGCTTGCTGCAGAACTGTTTATTGGATTTTAACACTTTCTGTGCACACTGCAAAAAAGGAAATGTGAATTATTTCATCAGTATCATTCTAACATTTTAAATGCTGCATAAACTACATCCAAGCTGAAGATGCTACAGTGTCCTACAATAATTTGGCCTGATACTGTTCCTAACAAAAGGTTCTGGGGTGGACAGCAGAGGTATCTGTTGACAAATTAAACCCTGTCAGCACTCCTTTATTCAGAACTGCATTAAAGTTATTATTCCAGTTTTCTATAACTACCCAATGCAGGTGCAGGGCCTGCTCTCAGAGACAGAGAGGTGCCTACCCCACCTTTGCTCCTGTACAAAGTTCCATAACTCATAATTTCTAAGACACTGCTGAAAGAGAACATCCCTGTACTAAGGCAGGGGTGCACAGCAATGCACCAAGGATGGATTTGTAAGCTGTAGACAAAATGGAGCTTCATTCATCCAGCCAGTGGAACTTGGACATTTGCTTTCTGAAGCATGGGGCTCCCAGGAGCCTGTCCTGTTCAGCAACCTGAGATTTGTCAGCATGATCTGCAATGCCTTCAGCAGGCTGAAGCTTCCAGAGCAGAAAATGATGTTCCTGTTACATTACCTTAAAAGAATCAGGATTCTTAATGTAAGGTTCGGCACTGCTGGCAATGTTCCCTGTAAGCACCTTTTCTATTTTTGCCACCAGTACAATCTCAGAGTGAGGATTACTTATGGAGAAAAGAGCCTGTGGATGAAAGGGAGAACAGTTCAAAAGTGATACTGCAGAAAGGAAGTACTGCCAGTGCTCTCTGCTGATGGAAAGAGTAACAAACCAAATCCAGAAAGGATTATTAAGGATTATTATCTCTACTTATTCAAAACAACCAGATGGAAAAGATAATCTTTGTGCTAGTGCTGAAGTCAGCTTGTGCACATGCAGCACCTTGCAAACAGACTGATTCAAGTCAAAAAGGAGTGTGACCATGTTAGTATGGTCTAAGCCAACTGCTCCTCTTGGGCAGCACCTAAGAGCTGAGTCAGTCATTCCCCAGGGGAATGAAAGGAGAAGAAAAGGTAACACATGCTGTTTCAGCCCACAGCTCATGGCAACAGCAAGAATGGGGAAGCACTTTGAGATTATTGAAGCATCTAGGTGCTGCTTTGAGTTGTGTTTTTGTTTGGCTGGTTGGGAGAGGTCAGCAAATGGACCCAAACAGCACAAGAAATATGGGTGCTTTCTGTAAATAAGATACACTAAGTTTTATCAGTTCTGATTGTAAATGGTCTATACAGGGAGCTCAGAAAGCAAGTGGCTCCATACAACTGACACACAAAAGAGAATTTTGTTGAAAACAAGAACAGAGCATGCAAAAGTTTTCCAATGAAAAAGAATATTACCAAACTAAAATAAGTCACACAAGTCACTAAGCCATGCAAGCCACATGTGGAATACCTGTTTGGGGTATTTCAGCCACTCTTCTGGGAACCCTTTGACCTGTGGTTCTTCCATTTCATTTGAGTCAATATTTTCAACTGCACCATTTTCCAATGGACTTGAGGAACCTGAAATCATCTGTCTAACCAGAGTGTGGTTCAAATCCACATGAAAATCAGCAGAGATCTTCCTGCCATCCCTGACATCGTACAGTGCCACGCTCACAAAGAAAGGCTCTACCTGCAGAAAATACCAGAAACACAATAAGTGATAACTGAGAGGATGGGGGTAAAGACTATCTTTTAATGGGTTTCTGCAACTAGAAAAAAAGAAAGTAAACAAATATTATTTACAAATTATGAGAGACATTAAAAACACATGTTCACACACACCCCAGATTAGTTTCCAACCATGCAATTTTAGGGGCTTTTAAAGAAAGATTGTTAACAGGGTGCCAGAAGAGAAACTGACAGCTTAGAAACTCAAACAATCAAACCCAAATAGATAACTAATTATTAGAATAAATGAGTAGAGCCCCAGAAAACACACTGCAGGATTTTTAAAATGTAGATTGAGAGTCATTATAAAAGAGGGAAGAGCGAGTGTGGGTTTTCCAGGGACTGTCAGAAATGCAACACAAAGATGACAAATGTAAGGGGATGGAAAATGTTTACTGGTACAAACACAAAAGCGTGGGTGTATTATTCTGTGGGAAACACATGTTCCATTTTGCTGGGAAACCAAGAGCATTCAAACCACTCTGACAGTGCCCACTTATCCTATGGCAGAGTACCAGGGAATTCAGTCCTGTGACTGAAAGTAACCTCCTGAGAGCATCCATAGTTTTGACAGAATAAATCAGCCTCAGGATAACACCACCTCAGCTGTCCAGAAACCAGACCCTTAAAACTGTGGAGACAAAGAGCACTGCATAGCAGGTACAATGCCTTTTGCTTTTCCAGCCTCTGCAGTGAATATTGCATGCCCTTGGTGCAGTTATCATGCATTTATTTAAACAGTTATTCCAGTCTGCCAAAAAA